>JBBYHK010321785.1:0-25920 GCA_038382065.1 Adansonia grandidieri | reverse complement strand
TATAAATGTACTTATAGGAGCGCTTACTTTAATAAAAGATTTCAAAATTGTAAATTTCCATTAACTTTGCAAAGGGTTACACATTGTTTATCATGTTAGGATTACACTTGAGGAAAGTTCTAATATGGTCATATTGTTGTTCTGCTTATTCTAGAAACATAAGTACAACAGGACCAAATTCACCAACTAGGTTAATTTGACTTTTTAGAACATAGATTTTCTCTACCATATGTCTTGCTTGAATGACTGTCGAGTGAATTTGCTACGTAAGGTGACGAATGTAGAATTATTGATGAAAAGAGTTCCCTTCCATCTATTAGACTCATTCTCGACCCAATACAGCTTATTAGCCCAGGATATGTACATTTCCTGATAAGCTTGCACCCAGGCATCAATATCACGTTATTGTTGAAGCAAGACTTGTCCCATTTCCTCAATAGTCATAGAAAGAATTTCCCTTTCCTAGAACAATCTGGCCATTCTTTCTTGCTCTGCACCCAAAGAAATCCTGAGCTGTTCATTCCTTTCTATAGATCTCCTTAACCAAGTGTAGGTGTCAATGTGTACTTTTCTCTCCCGTTTGAAAGCGACACTTTGGCTTCTTTTTCTATGGCCCTAGTTTTCCACACCCCAAACTCTTGGCAAAGTTTGTGCATCTCTTCTGACATCTTACTAGAAGATTTACTTGAACTCTCAGATATGCCAGCAAGTCTCATCTTTTTATTTTACTCGATCCAATCTTATTTTATTAAGTCATATTGTTCTTCCATCTTCTTAATGTCTTTTTCCTTGGCCTCCATTTTCATCTACAAGTACATAATTTCTTGCTAAAAAGCTTGGTTATCCACAGCCAATCTTTTTTCATTTCTTTCGACTTCTTGTTTTATCAACTCCACTTCAGAAGGCTTTAGAGGTTGTGGTTGTATAGACACCCAAGGATTAAATCCATCTATTTTTAGGATGATTAAGTTGCATCCTCAAATATGCCTCCAGACATCATACCCAAGAGTAGTTTGATCCGTGTAAGCACTTATCCCTAATTCATACCTTGTTCTCCAATGAAAGGCTATTGACTGAAGCAAACTCCTATAACCTTCTCCATAATAGTCTAAGTCTGCGCTAGCCAACCTGATAGTCATAGGAATAAACTGTTGTGAACCATACTATTGTTGGACCAAAAGCGGTGCATATCCTACGGTTCCCTATAAATCGAGCAAAGGCATAAAAAGTAACTTACCACATCAGTATAGAAAAGGTTTAGGTGTAAACCAAAGAGCTCGCCCGGTTATACCTGCAGGAGCCAAATTTTTTAGCATTTCCACCCAATGATTTTTTTATCCTGAATCATGCTAACGTTTCTTGATGAACTCTTATAGAGGAACAAAATGCGAGAAGTATGACTTTACTTTAATAGCAACCTCACCCCACAAATGGCTCCGAGCCCAAATGTTCAGTAACAATCAACTCCTAAAAAAACCTGCCTTGACCTGATTTTTGACACATGTCGAGGGCTTTAATGATTTCGGCTTGAATAGTAGGAATAGGATGGATGTTCCTCTTTAATCGCTCAAAGAGGTCTACTAGGCTACTTCAATGTCCCTGAGTATCCTTGGAAAAAGCACTAATCCATAAATAGCGAGGGCATAAGCATCAAAGGCTTCTTCCTTATCTAAGTGCTCCCTGATGTATTCCTTTAGAAACTACCACGAGATAACACTCGTATTGCCTTTATGCTCGATATGGTGTAATGTTGACTGGGGTGGTAAATCAAGAATCTGTCCTAACTTCTTTTAGAGACTCATCAAGTTACGTTCCTTATAGTAGTTGGTTCTTGACTCTAAAGGCCCTAAACCAAGTATAAATACAATCCTGTCTATTGTAGGGGTCAAATCATACTAACCATATGAAAAAATCTGTAGGAAAGATCCCAGAACTTGATCAAAACACGGACCAATGGTTCATCTTTGTTATTTTGAGGAGAATAGTGATATGTCCATACTTTTCAATAAACTGAGCCAGCCTCCCACTGCTCCAAGCATCCCATATATCAGCCAAGTTTGTCAAATTATTCTATCAGACATCTAAATGCTTAACCTTCAGTAATTTTGGCATAAATTCTCTTGATATACAGTCCCTCCCATTCTTTCTGATTTGCTTTTGACCTAGTACGAACATCCTCGAATGTCTTACAAATAACTACCGCGTAACTCATTCACCCATAAAGTCTAACAAAAATTAAACTGAGTTGAAATTCAAATTTAAAGCAAGCATCCCTATATGCAAATGAAAAATGGATAAAAAGAAGAAAAAAAGATAAACGAGTTAGTATCCATAACAAGGATAATAAATTAAAGCAACAATATAACGTAACACAACAAAATATCATCTTAAAAATGTATTTATCCCTTCACATGTTCCTAATTTTCGGTGATGTTTAAAGTAGGGTGTGAGTTTAACTAGGAGGTCACTTGGTTCACTATATGAAATTTAGGTTAGACCCCTAAATCGATTCTCGAATAGCTCTTCTAGCCCAAAAATGGACTAACGAGGTACCCTATCCTTACCTATCACAGGTTTATGTCAGAAAGGGTCCAATCTGAGTGGGAATATCTTTTATGCCCATAACGAGGCCAACACCTCGAGTAGGCGTAGCTAACACCTTAGAAGATATAGCTACTTTGCCCTCTCCTAAAATATCAGGTACCTATACCCTTTCAAAAATCCTAAAGAGAATCTATTGCATTCGTGTTCAGTAGGCGTGAAGGGATAAATGAATCTTTCCAGAAACATTAATAACACTCCAATCTTAAATCCCAAAGAAAACAAAAGAAACACAAAGACAAATCAGGCAAAAATAAATAATACTAATTTTTTGGGGAATTATAATTAAATATTTATTGAAACCAAATTAATCAAGATTTATTTAACCCATAATTACTTTTAGGCCTAACTTACTAAGATGTCCTTAGTGGAGTCGACAAGCTATCGCAACATGACCTGGATATCAATCCTGACCAGCCAACTTAAAATGGCGAATCTATACATTGTTTTTATATAAATATCTATATAATTATTTCTTTTTATTTTTAAGGGTACCTATCCTGGGGACTAAGTTGTTGAGATGAATTGCTCTCTCGACTTCTCTGAATAGTCATTACGAAACCATTAATTTGGAGTCGCCATAAGTTTTATTTTAGTCAGGTAAGACTGGACACCGGCCAGAGTTTATATTTCGAGGGTTACAAAACCTATGAAAACAAACTCCAAGGTCTATGTTCATACCAGAGATCACTTGAAAAGGTCCGGGAGTCGGTTATAATCACAAGTAAGGATTGACCTTCTCATGATGCCTAGCAATCGATACCTTATTAATCATGTGTGAAAATAAATTGGTTCCAATATTCAATATTTAATTATAATTCTTGCAATATTTATTAAAGAAATTTATTATTCCAAGAAAGTCGAGTTTTAATGCTTTTGAAAATCACAAAATTATTCATACCCTCCTAGGGAACCAAGTGGACACGAATTCTCCATCATATCCCGCTGGAGAACCATGCGAAATATGAAAGGTTTTATTTTCTCCAAATTGAAAAACCCCAACTTCCTATTTGAAAAGGATATTTCGCTATTAAAATGATCTGTAAAACTCCTCACATATTCTGGTAGCAATCCTATGTATTAATTTAATTAGGAGACATTGCCTTATTTATAAATATAATTTTTATTAAAAAATGCATATTTTTGACGTGAAAGTATCCTAGTACTCATTAGGATATGGTTTTAATGCAAAATTATGAAAACACCCTCGGGGTATACCTTTTACATGAAAGTATCTCGGTAACCCTTAAAGGACTCAAAAATTAATGAAAAAGGGTGAACATATCCTAAATATGCACTTTTGGCCTAAAAAGCATCCTAATGCTTATTTAAGACTAGACTCAAAGAAAAATTACAAAAATACCCTTAAGGTATACCTCCGACATGAAAGTATCTCGTTAACCCTAATGGACCTTAAAATAATCTTAGAAAGCTAAACCAATCCTAAAATATTCACCTTTGGCGTAAAAGCTTCCTAATAAGCAAAATTACCAAAATACCCTTAACGTATACTTTCGACATGAAAGTATCCCGGTAACCCTAATGGACCTTAAAATGACCTTCAAAAACTAATCCAATCCTAAAAATTCACCTTTGGCGTAAAAGCATCTCAGTGAGCAAAATTATTAAAATGCATTTAGGGTATACCTTCAACGTGAAAGTATTTCGGTAACCCTAATGGGCCTTAAAATGACCTTGGAAGGCTATCCCAATCCTAAAATATTCACCTTTGGCGTAAAAGCATCTCGGTGAGCAAAATTATAAAACTGCCCCTAGGGTATACCTTTGACGTAAAGTATCATGATAACCATAATAGACCTTAAAATAACCTTGGAAGGGTAAACTAATCCTAAAATATTCATCTTTGGCGTAAAAGCGTCTCTATGAGCAAAATTACCAAAATGCCCTTAAGGTATACCTTCGACATGAAAGTATCCCGGTAACCCTAATGGACCTTAAAATGACCTAAAATGATGAAAAGTAGATGAATTTAGTCTCAATGAAAGAGCTAAAAGTTTAAGTTTAACTTAAAATGCAAAATTTGCAATCAAGCCCCTAAATTTTAAAAAATTACATTTCATATCCTTCAGAAGACCAAACAAATATGAAAAGTTTTGAAAATTTATACATCCCTACGGAAGGCCATAGAAATAATAAAAATCTTTAAAACTTGTAAAATATTCGTTTTGCCCTCTAAATATGAAAATTTGCTATTTAGTCCCTATACTTTTTTAAATTTCATTTTAGTCCTTACATAATAAAATAACCTAAAATCATAAAAATCATATGAAATTATGCATGAAAATACAGCCAACATATCAAAAAGATTCGACCAAATACCTTACCTTAAAAAAATTTTATAATTTAAAAAATAACCCATAAACTTTATAAAATTATATTTTTAACCCTTATATGATAAAATACCACAAGAAATCATTAAAAATCGCCAGATCAGCAGAGAATCAACACAAAAATCATGGCAACAATATGCAAGAAGGATCGGCCAAGCATTTTTAGCCATTAAACATAATTTTCACATTTCGTAATTTAGTCCTTAAACACAAAAATGACCCCAAAAGTATTAAAAATACCTAAAACATGTTATAAAATACATAAAATCAATTTCCAAGTTATCCATGAAGCTTTCGGCCAAACCTAAAAATAGCTTAAAAAAGTTTATATATTTTTACAAATTAGTCCTTATGTTCATTAATTTTATAAAATAACATGAAAACAAGAAAAAAACATGAAATTATTACAAAAATATGCACAAAATCATCATCAAAAGAACTTATCAAATTCGACCAAACCAAAAATATCAAACTTAAACATGCTTTGATATAAAGAATCATGAACATAAATAAACATTACTAAACCAAAATAAAGATAAAAATGAATATACAAATATGCTTACTCATTCATTAACTTGAATATAAAAAGGAAACTACATATACCTCAACACACATGTACAAAAAATTAAGATCTTTAACAACAACATATTTTACAAGCAAAAATCAAGAAATAACTAAAAAAAACACCAAATATAAAAAATACACAAAATCACCATGTTTAGCCTTTCAACATGGATGAAAATCCTTGAGCCTTAACATGGATTTAAATCATAAATAAGAAAAGAAAATGAATGAAGATGAAGAAAAACTAAAGGATTAAACATTATAGCTTGAATAAATTGAAAACTAAAATAGGCTATTTTTTTAGTGATATATAAGTTTTTAGCAAAAAAATCCCAAAAAAAATGAAAACACATCCTCCTCCCTTTTATAAAGAGGGAGGGCTAGCCAAGAAGATCCCCCAAATCCTCTTGGCTAAAACTCCAAGGAAGAAAGGGACCAAAAACTTTAATTTGTTTATTTTATTATATTTTTATCATAATTAGCATAAAAAGGTGAGATTTGCTTTAATTTCAAAAACAATCAAAGGTCATTCAAAAAATGTTGTCATGATTGCCTAGAAAATATAATGAAATTGGTGATTAGATACCAATTAAATTAGTTAGGGGAAAAGTTAGAAATTAACTAGACCAGGTTTCATGAAACTAATAGAAAATAACTAATAAGTAAAATAAAATAATAATAATAATAATAATAATAATAATAATAAAATAAAAAATTAATAATTGATAATTATAAATTTTTTAAAATGAAATAATGAAAGGGAAAAAAATTGATTGGAACTCCATAATTTGTAAAATTATACGAGAAAAAATCTTACCCGAAAAAATTATCATATAAAAAATGCAAAAATCATAAAATAAATTGAATTTTTACAAACTGATTTAATAGGGATTCAAAAATAATATTTAAAGAATTTTAAAAATTATGAACTCCAAAAAAATCCTATCAAAGAAATTTACGAAATAGAAACTCCGTATTTTGGCAATAGAAAAAATTCTAAAACTTATAAAATAAATTAAAATTTTTAAAAATAATTTAATATGAATTAAAAATAATGTTTTAAGAATTTTAAAAATTGTAAAATCAAAAAAATCTTACCAAAAAAAATTATGAGTAGAAAATACTATGTCTCAGTAATAGAAAAAATTTTAAAACTTATAAAATAAATTAAAATTTTTAAAACTATTTTAATATGGATTAAATAATAATATTTAAAGAAATTTAAAAATTATAAACTAAGAAAAATTCTTCCAAAAAATTACAGGGTAAAAAACTTTGTATTTTAAAAATCGAAGAATTTTAATAGAAAAATGCAAAATTGATAACAATAAAAGGAATTTTCCTAAACTAATTTAATGTGAATTAGATAAAAATATTTGAATAATTTTAAAAATTATAAACTAAGAAAAATCTTCTCAAAAAAATTACGGAGTGGAAAACTTCATAATTTGAAAATGGGAAGAGAATATAAAACTTATAAAATAAATTGAATTTTTTTAAAAAAATGATTTAATGGTAATTAAATGCAAATTTTTAAAGAATTTTGAAGTTGAAAACTTGAAAAAATTTCACCATAAAATTTTACAGATAGAGGAAAGCTTGTATTTTAGAATTGAGAAAATTTGAAAGAATCCATTAAAATTTATATAAAAATGAATTAAATAAGACCTAGTATCCAAAATACTAATTTACAAAATGGTAAAGATGAGAATCCAGAATTTGAAATAATTTTTATCAGAAAAAATTTACGAGTACAAAACTCATAATACTATGAAAAATTCAAAATTAAGCACAAAAACAAACAACCTGACTCGTTATGGTATAAAATGCCAATATAAAATTTTCCTTGAATATTTCTGATTTTTTCGAATACATATTAGCATAAATACCACAAAGGTATCTGTATAATTATACGATTGTCAACTTCCAAGTTTAATGATAAATTCTTTAAAAATTCTTTAAAATGGAAAATTTGACCGCGATATCATTCCCAAAAATAAATTTTCAAAATTTTGACAAGAAAAGATAAAAAAAATTTTCCTCAAATATTCGTCTTATATATCCGAAATTAGATATCAAAGTGTGATTCTTTCTTTTTATCACGTGAACTTGCAGCCATTTAACTATGAATAAAACGGTTTTGAGAATTTTTGATTTATCTGAAAAAATCATTCCCAATAAGGGTTACCGTCAAATTCTCAATCTCAGATATTTAGAATTATCAAAAAAAGAAAAAAGGGACATCAACGAAATTAGGTGTCTACACAAACTAAAAATTTTTTTGGAAGGTGTAAAATGCCTATAGGCCATATTGAGGAAAAATGTAAAATGGCATCAAAGGTTATTTTTCATGGTGTCACCAAAGTTATTCAGATGAATACACGAATCAATTTCCCACTATTTGTGACCAAGTTGAGGAAAATCAAGAAGCCACAGGTACATGCAAGTTATATTGGTGTATAAGTATTGATACGAGGCTTTACGTCGACAAAAACTTGAATTTTCACATGTAGTATCGATACAAAATGGTTTGGTATCGATACCTCGCATGTTTGTATTGATACAAAACTTGGCAGTAGCTAAAGTTGTGATTTTGGCAAAACATATCGACACACAAGCATGAGTATCGATACAAATCCATGGAGTATCGATACAAGAATATAAGTCTAAAGACTAGAAACATTTTCTGTTCTTAGTATCAATACACGGCTCCTTGTATCGATACTCATAGGTAAAACGTACCTTATGTATCAATACAGCATGTTTTGTATCGGTACATCAAGGTATATTTGCCTGGTTTGAGCCATTTTTTAGCTACTGCACCACTAAATCAAAATTTGATTCAAACATATTTCTTGCACCAAAATCATCAAAATTCATACCAGGCTTCGTCTTTGGGCCTGTGATTGGATTTAAACAAAATTTTGAGGTCCTAATAGCCAATGACAAAGGACATTTCATGACATTCTGCAATTTATCAAGGGTAAGGCTGAACTTACAATGCTCAGCTGTATAAAATAGTCTAGATCCATTATTTTTACTGAGCAAACCAATGGGTTTGCATGCAACTGAGCACTGTACCTAATCTCTGCATAAGGTACATGCACCAAAACCCTGAACGACAACCAGAACAAGAAAAAAAAGAGATTCCCAATAGAAAAACTCCCACTTCTAATCATTCCTTCAATATACCTCGGCCAGCAAAAACTAAAAAACTTTTCTCCATTTTTAGACTCCTTTAAAACCATCATCAAAAGTCTTTCCAAAAACCTCCATTTTCACTCATAGTCCTCCTCAAAACTCCCCTTTATCTATACCTAACTAGAAAGCCCCTCATTTTCATCACTTTTTTGCTGTTCAACCAAAAAAATATGAAGTTTAAAATTTCTACTCAAAGAAAAGGCTAAAGCTTGAAACTTTTAGTTTATTTTCTCCACTTGAATCTGCTTATTCTCTGATTTTTTTCAATGTTTTCATCATTTTTTGAGCCCTTTATGCAGTTATGACTCTACTGAGACTCTCATGCATTATTGTTGCCTCTGTTATGGTAGTCTTAGGATTTTAATGATGTCTTGACACCTTAATGTTGTTTGGATATATAAACTTACCATACTTTATTTTTCTCATTACATAGCCTCTGTTCATGCATCTTTTGCCTTTGTAGTAATATATCCATCTCATATTTAAATGGTCACCTTAATATGTCTTATGTATGTTCGTACATCTTCTTGTATTTTAAGGAGCCCCATGAAATATAAATGCTATCTTGATAACTCCAGCATCCATTCCCTTGTTTAAACATGTTCATATCATCTCCATGCACCCTATTTGTCATCTTCTTGCATTTTTGTCACCCATTGTCATGTCAAAATGTCATATTTGTATGTTTGAATGTTTAATCCATGTTTATCTTTGTATGTGCTATATTTTGTTCATGATATCTCCATTAAAATGCTTGTTTATTTCTTAAAACCTGATTTTTAGAAAAATCCCCAAGTTAAGTGATGCTGCCTATAATAGATAAAGATTAACATGGACTTAATACTTTCATAAAATTGGTCTACCAATCTTGGGGACAAAGCAAACATTTCAGCTCTAAATCCATGATAACACAAGTTTAAATATGCTGTTTTTCAAGCAAACATACCCCATTTTTAGTTAAAAAATACTAAGCCTTCATCTTGAGTCTAATACCTTCATGGCATGGCCAACCGGTTGTTTCATCATCCCAAACTACTTCGGGATTTTGGAATAAACTCATGATGCCTGTGTCATTCTTTCCCCTGTGTTATGGACATATGAATGTCCATGAATCGAATTTGATCCCCAAGAAACTCAAAATATCAAATAACCCCTATTTTTCACTCCAGTAGCACTGCAGTTTGAATTAGAAAAATCATATTTGAACCATAAAATATTTCCTTATATTTTTCTAATATTTTTCCCTTAAAGGGCACTGAATTAGCTTTCTAATAGTGTCTTATTTGCCCTCGAATCATCTGGGATGGGGGGTTATATTTTTCAAACCTTTGCTATATGGAGTTTCTAAACCTAGCATACAACACTCTATTTAGGCCATTTTGGCCCATCACATTATTTTTATGAAATTTTTAAATATTTTTCCTAAAATTTTCATAAAATTTCCTTTCTAGAAAAGTACCATTCATGATCTAATGATTCTAGATAAGCTTGGAACGATTTTCCAAAGTCCATCATGCCCTTTTTCCTTGTACATGCTGCCAGCACTAAGATAGACCTTGAAAAATTAATTTCACCTAGAAAGTGATTTTATAGGATTTTTGGAATAATTTTATATTAAACCTTATCGAGTTAGCTTTCCAATGGTATTTACCTTCTGAAGCCTTCGGATGTACCCAAAAAAAAAATTCAAGAATGGAAATGACAGACATTGTTCAATGTTTTCAACTTAATTTTTGAATCTACTTTTATCGAGACGTTTGAATATCTTAAAATACATCTAGTTGGTTCCTCCACAACATCGGCCCTTTTTGACTCTAATTAAGGCTAAAATACAAAAATAATTTAGTACTAGGTATCTTTTTTCCCCTATATTAAAATTTTTACTAGTGGGGATACTCTAACCCCACTACTCCGATGGGATACTCTAACACTGCTCTTAATCAAAAAATCAAATTTTCTCTTTATTCCTAAATATTTTCCTAACTCTGTCTTTGGGGATACTCCTACCTTTTCTCTCCAAAGGGATACTCTAACCCCATTTTACCTTAACAAAATCCAAAATTTTCTCTCTTTCGAATGCCTCAGACTACTTCAATTAAAGTCATCTTTGACCCTCTAAGTTACCACCGAATCTAAACCGGTCTCTAAAGTTGTCATCCTGGTTATTTTATAATAATTAAAGGTAATTATGGGATACATTTTGATTGTCCCCCCTTTTTACGTTCTTTTGTTTGTGATTGCTTGTTTATAATATTATTATATTTCTCTTTTTTCGTCTTACTAATACGTTTCCTTTTTTTAGTGATTATTATGCATTCATGTTAAAAATTCATTTTTCAATAAAATTTATAAGGCGATGTTCCGTGTTGGTATCTCTCTAGTGCCTAATAAGGAACATCCATATTTTTAAATATAATTTGAACATTGTTTAATAAAAAAACCCTATGTTCCTACATCTTCAAGGCGCATAGGTGATCTAATTTTCTTTAAAAACTAGGGTTTGCATTTTCTACCAAAACATCATGCATTAAAGAGGATTACATCTATATAAAGACTAAATGGAATTGGTTTAACTGAGACCAAAGTGAGACATAGTTAGTAGGTACCGATTTTGAGTGTCGTAGGAAAGCTAATCCTTCTTCGCGCATAACCAACTCTCGAAGCCAACCAAAAAATCTTTGGACTTCATAGACCTTGAAATTAGTGTTTCGAGTTTTGTAACTCAGAATGTTGTTTTCAATAGGCATCTAATCCTACCTAGCCTAAAATGATCAGTGGCGACTCCAAGTTTATGGCCACTTTATGGTGGCCACCCAAGACTCGATTGGATGAGCAATTCGCTTGACAGTCTCCCTCTCTTTCACATTATTACGCCTAATACAAATCCTAATCATGGGATAACTCAAAGGCTTAACCACAACTAGCCATCATTTATCATTTATTTTTAAGTCGAGTGCACCATGCTTTTTGGATCGTCCAAAATTTTAAAGGCGGACACATGGTGACAGTCTCATTTGGCATGCGAACTTTGATTCTTCAAAAAATGGTGGAAAAAATGCTTTTCTCGCAAAACCAAAGCATCGATATCATGTATCCTAATGATGAGAATTTGTTTATGATGCAAGAATGGATATAATTATGGAATCTATGTTCATCTCTTTTGGCAAACAAATTATAATTCTAAAGAAAATAGTGGAAAGAAAAGCTTTTCTTGTTAAACCAAAGGAACAATATTGGGTATCCCAATGAGAAGAATGTGCTTATGATGTCCAATTATTTAAAGAATAGAAATTATTATGGGAATCCATGTTCATTTCTTTTGGCAGACGAACATGATTCTAAAGAAAATGGTGGAAGGAAAAACTTTTATTGCTAAGCCAAAGCATTAATATCATGTATCCTAATGAAGAGAATGCTGTTATGATGCCCATCATGAAAAGAATGGATATAATGATTAAAATCCATGTTCATCTCTTTTGGTGGACAAGCTTTCATTCCGCAAGAAATGGCTGAAAGAAAAGCATTTCTAGCAAAACCAAAGCATCAATGTCATGTATGTTTAAAATAGAGAGAATAGGATCATAATATTTTGATTTGTATTGCCACACTTAAAGATTATTATAAGTAACCTATTTATAGGCTCTTTATAGAGTAAATAAGGAAAATAATCCTATAGAATAAATAAAAAAAAATCTACAGCTATTATCTTATATTTACAATAATTACACAGTGTGTATAGCTAGGAACTCCTATAATTTAGCTAACAGTAATTAGTTAATATTTGGTTAACTCTTTTGTAGATACCTTATTTTGTCTGGACCAGTTTTTGGCATCCTAGGAGTTAGGGAAAAGATGATAAAATCAAAAAAATAGAAATAGAAGTTAGGGGATGACTGTCGGGTGCTATGTTGTTAGGCATTATTAGGTAACATGGTGCCAGGCGGAAAAAATTTTAAGAAAGGTCTAAAATGCCTATGGGTTGTATTAAAGAAAATGTAAAAACGAGGCCTCAAAAGCCACTTTTCATGGTGTTACCAAGGTTATTCAAATGAATATACAAATCAATTTCCCATTGTTTGTGACAAATTTAAGGAAAATCAGGAAGCCACAAGTACATACAAGTTATATTAGGGAGCAAAAATTGATACAAGGCCTTTAAGGGGTGAAAAACTTGAATTTTCACATGTAGTATCGATACAAGAGGGTTTGGCATCGATACCCAAGATATGGTACTGATACCTAGCATGTTTGTATTGATACAAACCTTGGCAGTAGCTAAAGTTATGATTTTTGGCAAAATTTATCAATACACAAGCATAAGTATTGATACAATCCATGGAGTATCGATACTGGCCTCTAAGTCTCGAGACTGGAAACATTTTTTACTCTTAGTGTCGATACACAACTCATTGTATCTATACCCAGGAGTAAAAAAAATACCTTATGTATTGGTACAACATGTTTTGTATCGATACACCAAGGCATTTTTGCCTAGTATGAGCCATTTTTTAGCCTTTAAAAACTCGATTTAAACATGTTTTTGCACTAAGGAACTATCATAAAACATTGCAAATGTCAACTATGGGCTCATTAAAGGATTCTAACAAATTTTTGGAGTCTAAACAATTAATGACAAAGGTCACTTTCATAAGATATATGGGTGTAGGAGGGTGTGGCAGGCATATCTATAGTTGCAGGCTTTCACGAGCTTTCTGCCTCCTTTCTCAGCATGGTAGAACCAATAAGAAGAGAGTCAACTAAGCATGGTAGCTGGATATGTCCCCTCATGCAAAAAATAAAAATAAAAAATGCCCTTTGCATTGTCTTCTAAAAAAAGGTGTTGAACAAAAAGGAGAACCGGCTATCTCAAAAAAAAAAAACTCTCTTAGGTATCAAGGAAGCTCTCTAATAATCCCAAAAAAACTCCTCATCCATCCCCATAAATCCTTTGGCCACTTTAACTTCAAAAACTCACCAAAACACTGTTCCATTACCTTTCACCCTTAACCACCATCTATTCCCGTAGCTCCCTAAAACCACTACTAGAACACCTTCAAAAACTCAACCTTTCACATACTTTCATCCTCAAAACACCCCATCAGCAACCATATTATTAGAAAGCTTCTTCGTTTCACCCTTTTCTTGCTAAACAATAGCAAAAAAAGGGAAGGAACTGAGCTTAAAGTCACTGCCTTAAAAAATGAGAAAACTTTAAGCCTTTACTGGATTTTTTTACCTCATTCCATATTTTTTTGGTTATGATCATCCATTTCGTTTTATTGAACCTTTCATATAGCCATGTCTCTCATAATATTACCATGCATCTTTGTTGCCTTGGTTGTGGTAGTCCTAGGATCTTGATGAACCTCTTGACATATTAATGTTGTTAGATGTATAAACTCACCATGCTTCATTTTTATCATCATATAGCCTCTTTTCATGCATCTTTTGCCATGTTCCTTCCATATTCACATATCCATTTCATATTGAAATGGTCACTTTAATGTGTCCTAGTATGTTCAAATATTTTTCTTGTGTTTTAAGGAGGCTCATGAACTAAAAATACTGTATTGACAACTCCAACATCCACTCCTTTGTATAAATATTTTTCTATCATCTCCCTGCATCTATGTCACCATTTCCATGTCAAAATGTCATCTTTGCTTGTTTGCATGTTTAATCCATGTTTATCTTTGTATTTGATGTATTTTCTTCATGATATCTCCATTAAAATGCTTGCTTCTATCTTACAAACTAATTTTTAGAAAAATCCCCAAGTTGAGCTCATGCTACCTCCAATAGATGAGGAATAGCATGGACTAAATGCTTTCCTTAAATTGGTCTCCCAATCTTGAGGGTAAATCAACATTTCAAATCTGGATTTCATGGTGAAATACGTTTATTTTTTAAAAAACAAAAGAAATCCATTTTAGTATTAAACCTTGATCTTAAGTCTTAGGTTCATTTTGGTGACAAGGTTAATGGGTTGTTCCCAAACTCTTTCGAGATTACAGAATGAACTTTTGAAGCCCCTGTTACTTTTTTTTTATGAACGTTTGGACGTCTTAGGGCCGAGTCTACCTTCGAAATTACTAGAATATCAAATAATCCCCATGTTTTTGCTCTGGCAGCACTATAGTTTGAACTTGTAAATTATTTTCGAGCCACAAAATATTTCCTTTAGTTTTTCTAATAATTTTCCTTTAAAGGGCATCGAATTGCCTCTCTAATGGTGTCTTATTTGCCCTCGGATCATCCTTGATGAGGGATTTATGATTTTTTGAACCTTTGCTATCCAAAATCCCTAGAACTAGTGTGCAACATTCTGCTTGGGCCATTTCAGACCATCAGATGATTTTTACAAAATTTCATGATATTTTTCCCAAAAAGTCTACAAAATTCCCTTTCCAGAAAGGTATTATCCACGATCTAGTGATCCTAGATAAGCTTAGAATGAATTTTCGAAATCCATTACACCCTTTTAATTTTACAGGCTACCAGAGCTGAGATGAACCTAACTTCGATAATTAATTCGGCTTAGAAAGTGATTTTCTATAATTTTTAGAATATTTTTATATTAAACCTTGTTGAGTCTTCTTTCCAACAATGCCTCCTTTACGCTCTGAAGTCCTCGAATACACCTAAAAAAATCTAGAAATTGAGATGACAAGACTCTATCCCCTATTTTCAACCTAATTTTTGAATCTCCTTTTATTGAGACGGTCGAATGTCTCGAAATGCACCCGTTTAGTCTCCCTCACAACACCAACCCCTTTTGACTTAGATCAAACTTAAGATACAAAAAAAAAAGATTTCATATTAAAATTTTTTATAGTGGAGATACTCTAACTCCACAACTTAAAAGGGATACTTTAACCCCATTTTTTAATCAAAGTTTAAATTTTCTCCTTGTTCTTAAATGTTTTCCTAACTTTAGGGATATTTTAACCCTACTGCTTCGAGGGGATACTCTAACCTTGTTTTTTTTTTTAAATAATAATAATTTTTTTCTTTATTCCTAATTCTTTTCATAACTATATTTTAGGGGACACTCTAACCCCACTTCTTCAAGGGGATACTCCAACCCCACCTTACCAAAAAAAATTAAAATTTTCTCTTTCTGGATGCCTTAAATTGTTTTGATAAAAATTGTCTTTGTTCTTCAAATTACCGCCGAATCCAGATCGGTCTTTGAGATTGTCATCTATGTTATTCTTCAATAATCGAAGGCAATTATGAGATACATTTCGATCGCCCATCTTTTTTTATGTTATTTTGTTTGTGATTGCTTGTTTATGATATTATTCTTATTTTTTGACTCACTAACTTGTTTCCTTTTGTTGTGTTATTGTGCATTCATATTTAAAATTAGTTTTCTAATGAAATTTATGAGGTGATGTTTCATGTTGGTATCTCCCTAATGCCTAATACCAAACATGCAATTTTTAAAATCTAATCTGGATATCGTTTTCATAAAAAATCCTTATGTTCCTCACATCTTCGACGCGCATAGGTGATCTAATTTTCCTTAATAAAAAACCTTTGGATTTACCTTTTCTAAAACTTCATGCATTAAAGAGGATTATATCTTAATAGAGACCAAATGGAACCGATTTAACCCAGACCAAAGTGAAAAATAGTTAGTAGGTACTGATTTTGGGCATCATAGGGATGCTAGTCCTTCCCTATGCGTAACCAACTCCTGAGCCCAACCAATGAATCTTTGGACTTTGTAGACCTTAAAATCAATGTTTCAAATTTCATAATTTGTGACATTGTTTTTAATAGGTTTCTGATCTTGCCTAGCCTAAAATGATCAGTGGCGACTCCAAGTTTATGGCCACTTTGTTGTGACCATCTAGGTCTAGTTGGACAATCGACTCATCTGATGGTCCTTGCCCCTTCATACCATCACGCCCAATCCAAATCCCAATCAAAGGATAGCTCAAAGGCTCGACCACAATAAACCATCATTTATTTTTAAGTCGAACGTCCTATGCCCTTCGGATCATCCAAAGTTTTAAAAGCCAGGCACGTTGCAACATCTTCAACATTGCCCTTTAAGTTGGTTTGAAAATATCTTCCATTACCAACTTGCTAATCAAGTTCTCAAACTATCTCTTGTTTAGTCCTTTGGTTAAAATATCTGCAACTTGCTCCTTGGTAGAAACATATACAAATCAATCCACTATTTAGTTTTTCTTTGATGAAGTGTTTGTCAACTTTAACATGTTTAGTTTTGCCATAAAAAACTGGATTATAAGCAATAGAGATTGATGCTTTATTGTCACAATAAATTTTCATAAGTAATGGACTAGAGATCTTTAAGTCTTTTAAAAGTCTTCTAACCCACAACACTTCACAAATTCCATAAGCCACTAATCTAAATTTGACCTCTGCACTACTCTTTATGACAACACTTTGCTTCTTACTCCTCTACATGACCAAATTCCCTCCAACAAATGTGTAGTACCCAAAAGTAGATCTTTTATCAGTTATGCCTCCTACCTAATCAGCAACCATGTACCCTTCAATCTTTAAATGGCCGTAGTTCTCAAACAATAGGCCTTTTCGTAGTATTCCTTTCAAGTATCTCAAAATCCTATATACAGCATTAAAATGAACTTGTCCAAGCAAATGCATAAATTAGCTCACATGCTAACAGCAAGTGCTATATCTAGATGTGCATGTGATAAGTAAACTAATTTCCCAACAAGCTTTTGAAACTGACCTTTGTTTACTACATCCTCAGGTTTAGCTGATTCTAGTTTTAGGTTGGATTCGATAGGTGTTTCAGCAATCTTGCAACCTAACAAACCTGTTTCACCAAGTGTACAACATACTTCCATTAGGAAACAAAAACACCTTTCTTGGACCTTGCAAATACCATTCTAAGAAAATATTTCAAGGGGCCTAGATATTTGATTTCAAAATCATTGGCCTCTTTTCTTTAATTGCTCAATTTCAACACTGTCATTGCCTGTCAAAATTATGTCAATCCACATATACAATTAAAACTGTAACTTTACCTTCATTTGAATGCTTGTAGAACATAGTGTGATTAGCTTAACTCTGTGAATACCCATGACTCTTTACAATTTTCCTAAACCATTCAAACCAAGCTCTAAGAGATTGTTTCAAGCCATAAAAAGATTTTTTTTCAATCCATACACTTTCCTGTTGTCGAAGTTACCTTCAAAACTAGGTGGTAATTCCATAAACACTTCTTTCTCCAAGTCTCTATTTAAAAATGCATTTTTTATATCTAACTGGTGTAATGGCCAATTCATATTCACTACAAGTGAAAGTAACACACAAATAGAATTCAACTTAGCTACTGGAGTGAACATTTCTTGGTAATCAATGCCATGGGTTTGGGTAAACCCTTTTGCAACAAGTCTCGCCTTGTACCTTGCTACACTCTCATCAGCCTTGCATTTGATAGTAAATACCCACTAACATCCCAGGTCATTTTTTCTTTTAATAAATCAACATTTCCCAAGTGCCATTTTCTTTAGTGCATTCAATTCTTCCATGGCTACTTACTTCCAATTCAAATGATTAAGAGCCTCCTAAATATTTCTTGGAACAAACATATGAGAGATTTTAGAAGTAAATGCCCTAAAAGTATGAGAAAGTTTATGGTATGACAAATGTTGAGCAATAGGATGTTTAGCACATGCTTGAACTCCTTTCCTAAGCACTGTAAGAACGTCAAGATCTACAGAATCACACTTAAAAACTAACTCGGAAGGAGATATTAAATTTAAAATAGAAAATATTACTTAAAAGATCCATAGAGTCAGATTTTGGAGTTAAAAATTAGTGATATGCTAGAACTAATGGCTAATCTTTATTTTGATGATGAGTTCTCCTTTTAGTGTACACTTTGAGCTCTAGAGCAGGATCATTTTGATCTTGTTATAGTATTTCTTCTTTTATTTGTGATACATTTATACCTGGCAATGATAGATCAAAAATTTTTTATTTTTATTATTTAAGACGTTTATTTCCTTAATGCTCACGTTAAGAGAAAAACAAGTTATGGTAAAGGTGCTGAAGTTTCCCAAAAAATGATCTTCACTAGTCTTGTTCTCCTCCTGAAGATGATTTTGATTAAAATAAGATTGATTTTCAAAAAAAGAAACATCTATACTAATATGAATTTTTCTTTTCTTTGATTACAACATTGATATCCTCTTTTATTAAGGGATACCCTATGAAAACACATTTTTCAGCATAAGGTTCAGACTGAAGATTACTAGGTATACGAACAAAAATAGTACAACCAAACACTTTTAACGATAAATCTGAGACCATCCTAGTTTCAGGAAAAAACTTTTTAGGCAGTTTACAAGAGTCATATAATTCAATACTTGAGTAGGTACTCTATTAATAAGAAAAGAGGCTGTTAAAATAGCTTCCCCCTATAAATATTTTTGGACATGCATGGAAAACATTATAACCCTACTACTTTAAGTAAATTATGGTTTTTCCTTTCTGCAATGTCATTTTATTGGGGTGTATCATGGCATGCTGATTGATGTTAGATGCCCTTTTCCTTGAAAAAGTTTTCCAAACAATGGTTAAAATTTTCAGTACCATTGTCAGAATAGAAAAAACCTAATTTTTCTTTAAAAATGGTTTTCCACCATGTTATAAAAATTTTTAAAAATAGTTTCCACCTTAGATTTATCACTCGTTAAATAAATCCAACATAGATGAGTATGATCATCTATGAAAGTGACACCATCTTTTGCCGAATAAAGTGGTAATTTTAGAGGGACACCAAACATCACTATGAATCAAGTAGAAAGGTTTTGATGCACAATATGGTTTTGAAGAATATAAGTTACGATGGCTTTTAGATAATTGACAACTTCCACATTGAAAACTAGAACAATTCAAATTTTTAAACAACATAAGAAATAACTGTTTTAAATAAGAAAAACTAGGATGTCCTAATCTAAAATGCCAAAGCATTATTTGTTCATGAGCAGGAGTTGAACTAATACTACTATTCAAGCCGTGAGCCTCTTTATTTTTGGAGTTGTCATCAAAGTAGTAAAAACCATTAACCATTCTAGCACTACTAATTATTGTCCCTAAACTCCATTTCTGAAACTAATAGTGGGAATTAAAAAAAGGTAATAATGCAATCTTTAAAAAGTTTGCTAACAGATAACAGGTTGTAAGAAAGACTAGGAACATGAAGAACGGATTTTAAAATTATTTTTTTTGATATCTTAACAAGATCTTTTTCTTGCAATAGAATGAAAAACTTTCATCAGTAATTCTCACCTTTTGATTCCCACAGCAAGGTAAATATGATTTGAACTAATGTGAAAAAACAGTCATGTGGTCAGATGCACCTGAATCAATGATCCAAAGGGTAGAAGTAAAACTATTAGAAAACACAAAAGATGTACTACTGTTTATGCCAGAGAACTACTAGGAATACCCAATTATGGATTAGATCTTAGTAATTTTAGGAGTTGATCCATCTACTATTTGCTAAAAAGGTTACTTTTAGCTTCATTGGCAGATGGAGTAGACAATTAAATCTATTACCGATTTTGCTACCCTTCCAGGTTGTAGGTTTTCCATGGATTTTCTAGCAATTTTTCTGAGTGTGATGAGGCTTGTTGCAGTAGTCATACCAAACTTGAGATTTGTCATCTATTTTTTGTTTTTCATCAGATCTTTGCTGGTTGGTATAAGACCTGTTTACATTAGATGCTAGAAAAGCAGATGTCTCCATAGAACTTCATCAACTTTTTCTCCTAGCATAAACCTTCTTTAGCTTTCTTCCTTTCTCACTACAAAAAAGACTTCTCTAATTAAAGGAAGAGGTTGTTAGCCAATCATCCTTCCTTTAGCCTCATCATATTCAACATTTAGACTAGTAAGAAACTTAAAAATTTAGTTATTTTCAACCAATTTCTTATTATGCTGGCAATTATCAGGGGAACTCTATTCATAGTCATTATACATGTCTAGATCTTGCCACAAACCTTTTAAAACATTGAAATACTTAGTAACAGTATCTTCTCTTTGCTAGATCTCACCAAAAATCAGAGTACATCTGGTTAACGTTCTCTCATAGTTCTTTTGCTATCAGGTGGCACATATAATTTGAGCTAATGTCGTCATCCATGGAATTTATAAGCCATGCCATGACCATGGAATTTTTAGCATCCTAGGATCTATGGTTGCTAGTGCCTTCTTGTCCCTATTAAATATCTAATTTTTCCTTTTCTTCGGATGTATATACAAACAGTTTGAGAATAATGATGAAAATTGTTACCATTCAGCCTAATATTGGTGATTTGAACAGAGTATGATTTAGAATTGATAGAGTTAAGGTTTCTTGAAACATTGGTAGGGGTATGAGTAGAATTAGTGGAGGTCTCAGACATGTTAGACATGTTGGAAAAAGAACTTACAATGTTTCAAAAAACAAGTTTTGAAAAAAACTGCTAAAGTAAAAAAAGGGTGGCATCTAGGTCAAAAGGAAAGATAGATAGGCTTTCATGCCATGTTTAAAATAGAGAGAATAAGATTAAAAGTAGATAGAATAAGATCAGAATTTTTTTATTTGTATTGCCAAATCAATTACAAGTAATTTATTTATAGGCTCAATATAGAGTAAATAAGGAAAATAATCCTATAGAATAAATCAGAATAAATCTATAGCTATCATCTTATATTTACAATAATTACACAATGTTTACAACTAAGAATTCCTATAATTCAGCTAACAGTAATTAGCTAATATTTGGTCAACTCTTCAACAATGTATCTAAATGAGGAGAATGTGTTTATGATGGCTAATCATGAAACGAATGGATATAATTTCGAGAATCCATGTTTGTCTCTTTTAGTAGATGAACAATAATTCTAAGAAAAATTATGGAAAGAAAAGCTTTTCCTATTAACCCAAAGCATTAATAGCACGCATCTTAGTGAGGTAAATGTGTTTATGATGCCCAATCACAAAAGAATGGCTATAATTTTGAAAAATCACAAAAACAATGGGTATAATTACAAAAATCTATGTTCATCTCTTTTGCTGGATAAACCTTGATTTTATAGAAAATAATGGAAAAAAATTTTCCTACAAAACTAAAGCATCAATATCATGTACCCGATGAGGAAAATATGTTTATACTGCCTAATCATGGAAAGAATGGATACAATTATGAGAATCTATGTTCGTCTCTTTTGGTGAATGAACTACGATTCTAAGGAAAATGGTGGAAAGAAAAGCTTTTATTGTTAAAACAAAGCATCAATACCTTTTATCCTATAAGGAACATGTGTTTATGATGCCCAATTCCAAAAAGAAAGGATACAATTACAAAACTCTGTGTTTGTCATTTTGGTGGATGAAGTTTGATTCAATGAAAAATAGGTAAAAGAAGCTTTTCCTGCAAAACCAGAGCATTAATATTGTGTATTCCAATAAGAAAAATGTGTTTATGATGCCCAATTAAGATAATAAGAGGTATAATTATGAGAATCCACATTTGTCTCTTTTGGCAGATGAACAATGATTCTAAGGATGGATATCATTTATCCCACTGAGAAGAATGTGTTCGTGCTGCCCAATTATTTAAAGAATGGAAATTATTATGAGAATCCATGTTCGTCTTTTTTAGCGAACGAATTATGATTCTTTATATAATGGTGGAAAGAAAAGCTTTTGCTACGAAAGGAAAGCAATAATATCATGTATCCCAATAAGGAGAATATGTTTATGATGCCGAAACATGAAAAGAATTGATATAATTGTAAGAATCTATCTCCATTTATTCTTGTTAAACCAAAGCATCAATATCATTTGCCCTAATAAGGAGAATGTGTTTATAATGCTCAATCATGAAAAAAATCGATATATATTGTGAAAATCTACATTCATTTCTATTGGCAAGCGAACTATGGTTCTAAGGAAAATGATAGAAATGAAAGCTTTTCTTGTTAAACAAAAGCATCAATATTGTGTATCCCAATGAGGAGGATGTGTTTTATGATGCCCAATCACATAACAAAGAATTTTAGAGAGAAAATTCAACCAAGGAGACCAAGAAAAAGGTTGGGTGACATCTTCCTACAAACTTTATGGAAAATTGTGCCAACCCTTTTAAAGCAAGAAAAAAATTTGTTTTCTTTTTTGATTTGATTACAAAATCAAGCTCTTCTAAGTGCAAGGGAAGGTTGATTAAAACCTAAGTCGCTAGCATAGCTCCTAGCAATGAAGTCTCCTCTTTATTGAAAATTTTCCAAGTCACCTATGTGGATAACAATTAAAGCATCTAAATAGCTTTAGTTTACTTAAATCGGGCTTAATGTTTGACAATTTGTGGTCATGGAATTTTCATCATTGGGTTATTCGAACCCTGATGTAAGGTATGACAACTTTTAGATCTGTTTGTTTGATGATTAGATAGATCAAATTGTTCAAAACATGCAAGCTAATCCTTAGAGAAAATCACAATATTATTTGTTTCTTTAATTCCGCTGCAGCTGTCGTAATGTGGCCTAGATACGAATCCTGACCAAGCCTGACTTAAATGACCCTTGACTATATAAGTGGTGATGTATCACTTTTTCAAAACTATTTATTCTTCTCTTTTTTTTAGGCCATATAGATATTAATATTCTCTTATTTTTGGGGACTCAGTAGCTAAGATGAACTGTTCACCTATCTTAACCCTAAATAGCCATCACAAAATGACATTTTTGTTTGGATTCGCCACCAATCTGTTTTGGCCAGCTAAGATTGGTCACCTATCAGAATTAATGCTTTAAGGGTCACAAAACCTTAGAGGTAAATTTTATGGTCTACAGAGTACCAAAGATCATTTTTAAGGGTTTAGGAGTAAGTTACAGCCACAAGTAAGGATCGACCCTCTCATGGTGGCTAAAATTAGTACCTTATTGATCATGGTTAATTTGAACTTTAATTTTTTATTCGGCTGCAATGTGTAGTACTTAATTATAATTCTCGTATTGTTAAAATAAGATTTTATTATTCCATGAGAGAAAATTAGGGTTTTACATTTTAAAAATCGAAACGTCTTACACACCCCCACTAAAAAACCAATGGGACATGAAAGTTTTTATTATTTTCTTTTCTACCCTAATAGAAAACCAAAGGGACATAAAAGGTTCTAAAAAAACCAAAATGTCTTTCACATCCCACTAGAGTGCCTGGCAGAATGTGAAAGGTTTTTATTTGTATAAAATTCTCGATTTCCATTTTGAAAAAGGTATCTCATCATTAGAATGATCGATAAAACACCTATCACATATGGATGGGAGAAGTTTCACGCATCACTCTAACTCTGAGACATTGCCTTTATTTTATAAAGACAAATGAATTTTATTTGAAACAAAAATAAAGGACCTATGACTTAGTCTAGACACTAAAGTACAAATTCGAATCTAAGGACTAAAAAAATAAAAAAAAATGAACCTATCCTTAAAGCATACCTTCGGCATAGAAACACTTGGTGGTTACTTAAAACTAGGTTTTAAGAACAATTAAAATGTCCCTAAGGCTTACCATTGACACTAAGGCACCTGGTAACTACTTAGAATTGGATTCTAAGGACAATTAAAATATTCCTAAGGCTTACCATCGATACTAAGGCACCTGGTAACTACTTAGGATTAGGTTCCAAGGAAAATTAAAATATTCCTAAGGCTTACCATCGACACCAAGGCATCAGGTAACTACTTAGGATTGGGTTCTAAGGAAAATTAAAATATTCCTAAGGCTTATCATCGACACGAAGGCACTCGATAACCACTTAGGATTGGGTTCTAAGGACAATTAAAATATTCCTAAGGCTCACCATCAACACTAAGGCACCCAGTAACTACTTAGGATTGGGTTCTAAAGAAAGTTAAAATATTTCTAAGGCTTACCATCGACACTAAGGCACCTAGTAAGGAAATTTATGAAAATGTCCTTTTAGTATACCTGCAACATGAAAATACCGTGGTACCCTTAATGGACTCAAAAATGACCTAAAAAGGCTAAATGAACCATAAACATTCACCTTTGGCGTAAAAGCATCTTGATAAGGAAAAATTATGAAAATGCCCCTAGGGTATACCTTCACCATAAAAGTATTCTGGTACCTCTAATGGACTCAAAAATGACCTTAAAAGGCTAAATGAACCTTAAATATTCACCTTTGGCATAAAAGCATCTTAGTAAAACAATTATGAAAATGCCCTTACGGTTTACCTTTGACATTTATACCTTGACATGAAAGTATCTCGGTAACCCTAAAGGACTAAAAAAAACAAGTAATGATGACTTTTATTCTAACGAATAATTTAAGTTGCAAAAATAGCTTAAAGTACAAAAATGCCAATGGATACCTAAATTTTTCAAAATTAAATATTAGTCCTAAATTGATTCGAAATGCTAAGAAAGATATATTTATTATTTTTTTGACCCTAAAACACCTTAAATGAGAAGTTTAAATTTTAAAATAACCTAACATGCAAAAAAACGATTAAGTCCCTAAATTTTTAAAAATTACATTTTGTACCCTAACAGAGAACCAAAAGAATACTAAAAGTTTTTATATTTTTAGCACCTCATCAGAGGACCACTAGTATGCTAAAAATATTTAAAATAATATAAGTGGATGATTTCATGCTAAAGATAACCATTTTTGCCCTAAAAATGCCAAATTTCCCTAAGGGTCCCTAAACTTTCTCGATTTTATACTTTGGTACTTAAGTAAAACAAAACCTAAATCATCACAAAATATAATTAATCAAGTAAAAATCAGCATGTAAATCATGAAGAACATCCATAAGAAGGTTCATTCGAACACCTTAGACCAGAAAAGAAAATTTTTCATTATTTGCAAACTAGCCCCTAAACTTTAAGAAATTGCAAAATACCCCCTAAAGTGTGAAAAATACCTAGAGCATGATATGAAATATCCAAAATCAATTTCCAAGTTATCCATGAAGCTTTCAGTCAAATCCTTTGAACATACAACAAAAATTTCTATTCTTTGCAAACTAGTCCCTAAACTTTTCTAAAATTACAAATTGGTCCTTACATGATTAAATAAAATTAAGCTTTAAATGAATCAAAATAATCACAAAAGTCACATAAAAGATCACAAGAAAAATTTGGTCACTTCTTTCTGCCCCTAGAATAAATTTTTCA
>JBBYHK010321565.1:0-96359 GCA_038382065.1 Adansonia grandidieri | reverse complement strand
CATGTATCCCAATGAGGTGAACATGATTGTAGTGCCCATAACAAAAAGGATGGAGATTATTATGAGTATCCAAGTTTGTCTCATTTCTCGAATGAACTTTGATTATAAGGAAAATAGAGGAAAAAAAGCTTTTTTTGCAAATCCAAAGCATAAATATCGTCTATCCCAATATGGAGAACATGATTGTAGTGCCCATTAACAAAAAGAATCAAGATAATTACGAGTATCCAAGTTTGCTGATTTCACGAATAAACTTTGATTATAAGGAAAATAGAGGAAAAAAAAGCTTTTCTTGCAAATCCAAAGAATCAATATCATGTATCCTAATATGTAGAACATGATTGTAGTGCCCATTAACAAAAAGAATCGAGATTATTGCGAGTATCTAAGTTTGTCTCATTTCACAGATGAACCTGAATAATAAGGAAAATAGTGGAAAGAAAAGCTTTTGTTGCAAATGCAAAGCAACAATATCATGTATTCCGATGTGGAGAACATAACTATAGTGCCAAATAACAAAAAGAATGGAGATTCTTATGAGTATATAAGTTTGTCTCATTTCATGGATAAACTTTGATTATAAGGAAAATGATGGAAAGAAAAGCTTTTCTAGCAAATCCAAAGTATCAATATCATGTATCCCAAAGTGAAAAACATGATTGTAGTGCCAATAACAAAAAGGATGGAGATTGTTATGAGTATCCAAGTTTATCTTAATTCATGGACAAACTTTGATTATAAGGAAAATGGTGGAAAGAAAAGCTTTTCCCGTAAATTGAAAGCATTAATGTCGTGTATCCTAATGAGGAGAACGTGATTGTAGTGCCCATAACAAAAAGAATGGAGATTTTTATGAGCATCCAAGTTTGTCTCATTTCACGGATGAACATTAACTATAAGGAAAATTGAGGAAAGAAAGGTTTTTCTTGCAAATCCAAAGCATCAATATCGTGTATCCCAATATGGAGAACATGATTGCAGTTCCCATTAACAAAAAGAATTGACATTGTTATGGGAATCCAAGTTTGTCTCATTGCATGGATGAACTTTGGTTATAAGGAGAACAGAGGAAAAAAAAGCTTTTCCTGCAAATTGAAAGCAACAATATCCTGTATCCCAATATGGAAAACATGATTCTAGTGCCCATTAACAAAAAGAATCGAAATTATTATGAGTATCCAAGTTTATCTCATTTCATGGATAAACTTTGATTATAAGGAAAATGGTGGAAAGAAAAGCTTTTTGAGCAAATCGAAAGTATCAATATCATGTATCCTAATGTTGAGAACATGTTTGTAGTGCCCATTAACAAAAACATTTGAGATTATTACTAGTATCAAAGTTTGGATCATGTCATAGATTAACTTTGATTATAGAGAAAATGGTGGAAAAGAAAGCTTTTCTTGCAAATCCAAAGCATCAATATCATGTATCCCAATATGGAGAACATGATTATAGTGACCAAATCACAAAAAAATGGAGATTATTACGAGAATCCAAGCTTGTCTCATTTCATGGATAAACTTTAACTATAAGGAAAATGGCAGAAAGAAAAGCTTTTCTTGAAAATCTAAAGCATTAATATCATGTATTCAAAATTGAAGAACATGATTGTAGTGCCCAATAACAAAAAGAATGGAGATTATTACGAGTATCCAAGTTTATCTCATCTTACAAATGAACTTTAATTATAAGGGAAATGGGTGAAAGAAAAGCTTTTCTTGCAAATCAAAGCTTTAATATCATGTATCCCAATGAAGAGAACATGATTGTAGTGCCCATAACAAATAGAATGGAGATTGTTACGAGTATCTAGGTTTATCTCATTTCACGGATGAACATTAATTATATGGAAAATAGTGAAAAAAAGATTTTCTTGCAAATTCAAAGCATCAACTTTGTGTAGCCAAATATGGAGAACATAATTGTACTACCCATTAACAAAAATAATCGAGATTATTACGAGTATCAAAGATTGTCTTATTTCATAGATGAACTTTGATCATAAGGAAAATGGTGGAAAGAAAACCTTTTCTAGCAATTCTAAAGTATCAATATAATATATCCCAATGTGGTAAACATAGTTGTAGTGCCCATTAACAAAAAGAATTGAGATTATTTTAAGTATCCAGGTATGTCTTATTTCACAGATAATTTTCGATTACAATGAAAATGGTGGAAAGGAAAGCTTTTCTTGCAAATCAAAGCATCAACATCGTGTATCCCAGTGAGGAGAACATGATTGTAAAGCCCATAACAAAAAGAATGGAGATCATTATGAGTATCCAAGCTTG
This sequence comes from Adansonia grandidieri, assembly GCA_038382065.1. Taxonomy (NCBI): domain Eukaryota; kingdom Viridiplantae; phylum Streptophyta; class Magnoliopsida; order Malvales; family Malvaceae; genus Adansonia; species Adansonia grandidieri. Next base: position 94,065 of record JBBYHK010321565.1, on the reverse strand, counting down.
TCTTATTTCACAAATGAACATTGATTATAAGGAAAATGGTGGAAGGAAAAGCTTTTCTTGCAAATGCAAAGCATCAATATCATGTATCCTAATGTGGAAAACATGGTTGCAGTGCCTGTTAGCAAAAAGAATCAAGATTATTATGAGTAGCTAAGTTTATCTTATTTCACGGATGAACTTTGATAATAAGGAAAATGATGGAAAGGAAAGCTTTTCTTGCAAATGCAAAGCATCAATATCATGTATTCCAATATGGAGAACATGATTGTAGTGCCCAATAACAAAAGGAATAGAGATTCTCACGCGTATCCAAGTTTGTCTCATTTTATGGATTAACTTTGATTATGAGGAAAATGGTGGAAAGAAAAGCTATTCTTCCAAATCCAGAGTATCATATCGTGTATCCCAATGTGGAGAACATGGTTGTAGTGCCCATTAATAAAAAGAATCCACATTATTATGAGTATCCAAGTTTATCTCATTTCACAATTAAATTTTGATTATAACAAAAATGGTGGAAATGATAGCTTTTCTTGCCAAATCAAAGGATCAATATCATGTATCCCAATGCGCTGAACATGATTGTAGTGCCCATAGCAAAAAGATTAGAGATTTTTATGAGTTTCCAAGTTTGTTTCATTTCATGGATAAACATTGATTATAAGGAAAATTATGGAAGGAAAAGCCTTTCTAGCAAATCCAAACCATCAATATCGTGTATCACAATGTTGAGAACATGATTGCAGTGCCTATAACAAAAAGAATGGAGATTTTACGAGTATCCAAATTTGTCCTATTTCATGGATGAACTTTGATTATAAGGAAAATGGTGGAAAGAAAAGCTTTTCCTACCAATCCAAAGCTTCAATGTCATGTATCCCAATGCGATGAATATGATTGTAATGCCCAATAACAAAAAAAAAATGGAGATTATTTAAGTATTCAAGTTTGTCTCATTTCACGGATGAACTTTAGTAATAAAGAAAATGGGGGAAAGAAAAGCTTTTCTTACAAATGCAAAACATCAATATCATGTATTCCTAAGTTGAGAACATGATTGTAGTGCCCAATAACAAAAAGAATGGAGATTTCTATGAGTATCCAAGTTTGTCTCATTTCACGAATGAACTTTGATTATAAGGAAAATTATGGAAAGAAAAGCTTTTCTAGTAAATCCAAAGTATCAATGTCATTTATCCCAATGTGGAGAACATGGTTGCAGTGCCTTGAACAAAAAGAATCGAGATTATTATGAGTATCAAAACTTATTTTATTTCACAGATAAGCTCTGATTATAAGGAAAATAGTGGAAGGAAAAGCTTTTCTAGTAAATCCAAAGCATTAATATCATGTATCCCAATGTGGAGAACATGATTGTAGTGCCCATAACAAAAAGAATAGAGATTCTTACGAGTATCCAAGTTTGTCTCATTTCACGAATGAACTTTAATAATAAGAAAAATGGTGAAAAGAAAAGCTTTAATTGCCAAATCAAAGCACCAGTATCATGTATCCCAATGCAGTGAATATGATTGTAGTACCCAATAAAAAAAAAAGAAATGGAGATTATTCGAGTATCGAAGCTTGTCTCATTTCACGGATGAACTTTGACCATAAGGAAAATGGTGGAAAGAAAAGCTTTTCTTGCAAATGCAAAGCATCAGTATCATGTATTCCACTGTGGAGAACATGATTGTAGTGCCCAATAACAAAAAGAATTGAGATTAATCCGAGTACCAAAGTTTGTCTCATTTCATAGATGAACTTTGATTATAAGGACAATGGTGGAAAGAAAAGCTTTTCTAGCAAATGCAAAGTATCAGCATCATGTATCCTAATGTAGAGAACATGGTTGTAGTGTCGATTAATAAAAAAATCAATATTACTACGAGTATCCAAGCTTGTCTTATTTTATAGATAAATTTTGATTATAAGGAAAATGGTGGAAAGAAAAGCTTTTCTAGCAATAAGTACCAATATCGTGTATCTCAATTAGGAGAACATGATTGTAGTGCCCAATAACAAAAAAAATGGAGATTGTTATAAGTATCCAACTTTGACTCATTTCACGGATGAACTTTTATTATAAGGAAAATGGTGGAAATAAAAGCTTTTCTTGCCAAATTAAAAGATTAATATCGTGTGTCCCAATGCGGTGAACATTATTATGCTGCCCATAACAAAAAGCTTGGGGATTTTTACAAATATCCAAGTTTGTCTCATTTCACGAATGAACATTAATTATAAGGAAAATAGCAAAAAAAGCTTTTGTTGCGAATCCAAAGCTTCAATATCATGTATCCTAATATGGAGAACATGATTCTAGTGCCCATTAACAAAAAGAATCAAGATTATCACGAGTCTACAAGTTTGCCTCATTTCACAGATGAACTTTGATTATAAGGAAAATGGTGGATAAAAAAGCTTTTCGAGCAAATCCAAAATATCAATATCATGTATCACAATGTGGAGAACATGCTTGTAGTGCCCATTAACAAAAAAATTGAGATTATTGTGAATATCCAAGTTTGTCTTATTTCATGGATTAACTTTGATTATAAGAAAAATGGTGGAAAGAAAAGCTTTTCTTGTAAATCCAAAGTATCATATCGTGTATCCCAATGCGGAGAACGTGGTTGTAGTGCCCATTAATAAAAAGAATCGACATTATTATGAGTATCCAAGTTTGTCTCATTTCATAGATAAATTTTGATTATAACGAAAATGGTAGAAATAAAAGCTTTTCTTGCCAAATCAAAGGATCAATATCATGTATCCTAATGCACTGAACATGATTGTAGTGCCCATAACAAAAAGATTGGAGATTATTACGAGTTTCCAAGTTTGTCTCATTTCACAGATAAACATCGATTATAAGGAAAATGGTGGAAGGAAAAGCTTTTCTAGGAAATCCAAACCATCAATGTCATGTATCGCAATGTCGAGACCATGATTGTAGTGCCTATAACAAAAAGAATGGAGATTTTACAAGTATCCAATTTTGTCTTATTTCACATATGAACTTTGATCATAAGGTAAATGGTGGAAAGAAAAGCTTTTCCTACCAGTCCAAAGCTTCAATGTCATGTATCCCAATGTAGTGAATATGATTGTAGTGCCCAATAACGAAAAAAAAATGAAGATTATTTAAGTATCCAAGTTTGTCTTATTTCACAGATGAACTTTGATTATAAGGAAAATTATGGAAAGAAAAATTTTTCTAGCAAATCCATATCAATGTCATTTATCCCAATGTGGAGAACATGGTTGCAATGCCCTTTAACAAAAAGAATCGAGATTATTACAAGTATCAAAGCTTGTCTTATTTCACAGGTAAGCTTTGATTATAAGGAAAATGGTGAAAGGAAAAGCTTTTCTAGCAAATCCAAAGAGTTAATATCATGTATCCAAATGTGGAGAAAATGATTATAGTGCCCATAACAAAAAGAATGGAGATTCTTATGAGTATCCAAGTTTGTCTCATTTCACAGATGAACATTAATAATAAGGAAAATGGTGAAAAGAAAAGCTTTAATCGCTAAATCAAAGCACCAGTATCATGTATCCTAACGCAATGAATATGATTGTAGTACCTAATAAAAAAAGAATGGAGATTATTCGAGTATCCAAGCTTTCTCATTTCACGGATGACCTTTGATTATAAGGAAAATGGTGAAAAGAAAAGCTTTTCTTGCAAATGCAAAGCATCATTATTATGCATTCAAATGTGGAGAACATGATTGTAGTGCCCAATAACAAAAAGAATTGAGATTAATCCGAGTATCAAAGTTTGTCTCATTTTATAGATGAACTTTGGTTTAAGGAAAATGGTGGAAAGAAAAGCTTTTCTAGCAAATGCAAAATATCAATATCATATATCCCAATGTGGAGAACATGGTTGTAGTGCCCATTAATAAAAAGAATCGACATTATTACGAGTATCCAAGTTTGTCTCATTTCATAGATAAATTTTGATTATAAGGAAAATGGTGGAAAGAAAAGCTTTTCTAGCAATAAGTGTCAATATGGTGCATCTCAATTAGGAGAACATGATTGTAGTGCCCAATAACAAAAAGAATGGAGATTGTTACGAGTATCCAAGTTTGACTCATTTCATGGATGAATTTTTATTATAAGGAAAATGGTGGAAAGAAAAGCTTTTCTTGTCAAATTAAAGGATTAATATCGTGTGTCCCAATACGGTGAACATGATTGTAGTGCCCATAACAAAAAGCTTGGGGATTTTTACGAATATCCAAGTTTGTCTCATTTCACAAATAAACATTAATTATAAGGAAAATAGCGAAAAGAAAGCCTTTGTTGTGAATTCAAAGCTTTAATATCATGAATCCCAATATGGAGAACATGATTCTAGTGCCCATTAACAAAAGGAATCGAGATTATCACGAGTATCCAAGTTTATCTCATTTCACAGATGAACTTTGATTATAAGGAAAATGGTGGATAAAAAAGCTTTTCGAGCAAATCGAAAATATCAATATCATGTATCCCAATGTGGAGAACATGTTTGCAGTGCCCATTAACAAAAAGAATTGAGATTATTGCGAGTATCTAAGTTTGTCTCTTTTCATGGATTAAATTTGATTATAAGGAAAATGGTGGAAAGAAAAGGTTTTTCTCGCAAATCCAAAGCATCAATGTCATGTATCCCAATATGGAGAACGTGGTTGTAGTGCCCAATCACAAAAGAAGTTGAGATTATTATGAGAATCCAAGCTCGTCTTATTTCATGGATGAACTTTGACTATAAGGAAAATGGTAGAAAGAAAAGCTTTTCTTTCAAATCTAAAGCATCAATATCACGTATTCTAATATGGAGAACATGATTATAGTGCCCAATAACAAAAAGAATGGAGATTATTACGAGTACCCATGTTTATCTCATTTTACAAATGAACTTTGATTATAAGGAAAATGGTGGAAAGAAAAGCTTTTCTTACAAATGCAAAGCTTCAATATCATGTATTCCAATGTGGAGAACATGATTGTAGTGCCTAGCAACAAAATGAATGGAGATTGTTACGAGTATCCAAGTTTAACTCATTTCACGGATGAACTTTTATTATAAGGAAAATGGTGGAAAGAAAAGCTTTTCTTGCTAAATTAAAGGATCAGTATCATGTATCCCAATACGGGGAACATGATTGTAGTGCCTATAACAAAAAGCTTGGAGATTATTACGATTATCCAAGTTTATCTCATTTCACAAACAAACATTAATTATATGGAAAATAGTGGGAAAAAAAGCTTTTCTTGCGAATCCAAGGCATTAATATCATCTATCCCAATATGGAGAACATGATTCTAGTGTCCATTAACAAAAAGAATATAGTATCCAAGTTTGTCTCATTTCATGGATGAACTTTGACTATAAGGAGAATGGTGGATAGAAAAGCTTTTCAAGCAAATCCACAGTGTCAATATCATGTATCCCAATGTGGAGAACATGTTTGTAGTGCCCATTAACAAAAAAAATTGAGATTATTACAAGTATCCAAGTTTGCCTCATTTCATGGATTAACTTTGACTAAAACGAAAATGGTGGAAAGAAAAGCTTTTCTTGCAAATCCAAAGCATCAATATCATGTATCCTAAAATGGAGAACATGGTTGCAGTGCCCAATCACAAAAGAAATGGAGATTATTACGAGAATCCAAGCTTGTCTCATTTCATGGATGACCTTTCACTATAAGAAAAATGGTGGAAATAAAAGCTTTTCTCGCAAATCCAAAGCATCAATATCACGTATTCCAATATAGAGAACATGATTGTAGTGCCGATAACAAAAAGAATGGAGATTATTATGAGTATCCAAGTTTGTCTCATCTTATGGATGAACTTTGATTATAAGGAAAATGGTGGAAAGAAAAGCTTTTCTTGCAAATCAAAGCATTTATATCATGTATCCCAATATGGAGAACATGGTTGTAGTTTCCAATCACAAAAGAAATAGAGATTATTACGAGAATCCAAGCTAGTCTCATTTCATGAATGAACTTTGACTATAAGGAAAATGGTGGAAAGAAACGCTATTCTTGCAAAGCCAAAGCATCAATATCATGTATTCCAATGTGGAGAACATGATTGTAGTAGTGCCCAATAACAAAAAAGATGGAGATTATTACGAGTATCCAAGTTTGCCTTATTTTGCGGATGAACAATAATTATAAGGAAATGGTGGACAAAAGAAGCTTTTCTTGCAAATCCAAAGTATCAATATTGTGTATCCCAATGTGGAGAACACGGTTATAGTGCCCATTAACAAAAAAACTGAGATTACTATGAGTATCCAAGCTTGTCTCATTTTGTGAATGAACTGGATTATAAGGAAAATGGCAGAAAGAAAAGCTTTTCTTGCAAATTCAAAGCATCAATATCGTGTATTCCAATGTAAAGAACATGATTGTAGTGCCCAATAATAAAATGAATGGAGATTGTTACGAGTATCCAAATGTCACTTATTTCATGGAAGAACTTTTATTATAAGCAAACTAGTGGAAGGAAAAGCTTTTCTTGCCAAATTAAAGGATCAATATCGTGTATCCCAAGGCGGTGAACATGATTGTAGTGCCTATAACAAAAAGCTTGGAGATTATTATGAGTATCCAAGTTTGTCTCGTTTCATGAATGAACATTAATTATAAGGAAAATAGTGAAAAAAAAGCTTTTCTTTCGAACCCAATGCATCGATATCGTGTATCCTGACATAGAGAACATGATTCTAGTACCCATTAACAAAAAGAATCGAGATTATTACGAGTATCCAAGTTTGTCTCATTTCATGGATTAACTTTGATTAAAAGGAAAAGGTGGAAAGAAAAGCTTTTCTTGCAAATCCAAAGCATCAATATCATGTATCCCAATATGGAGAACATGGTTATAGGGCCCAATCACAAAACAAATGGAGATTATTACGAGAATCCAAGCTTATCTCATTTCACGGATGAACTTTGACTATAAGGAAATGGTGGAAAGAAAAGCTTTTCTTGCAAATCCAAAGCATCAATATCGTATGTTCCAATGTGGAGAACATGATTGTAGTAGTGTCCAATAACAAAAAGGATGGAGATTATTACGAGTATCCAGGTTTGCCTCATTTTGCGGAAAAACAATAATTATAAGGAAAAGGGTGGAAAAAAAAGCTTTTCTTACAAATCCAAAGTATCAATATCTTGTATCCCAATGTGGAGAACATGGTTGTAGTGCCCATTAACAAAAAAAAGCCAAGATTATTACAAGTATCCAAGTTTGTCTCATTTCACGGATGAACTTTGATTATAAGGAAAATGGTAGTAACAAAAGCTTTTCTTGCAAACCCAAAGTATCAATATCATGTATCCCAATGTGGAGAACATGTTTGTAGAGCCCGTTAACAAAAAGAATTAGGATTAATATGAGTATCCAAGTTTGTCTCATTTCATGGATTAACTTTGATTAATCGAAAAATGGTGGAACGAAAAGCTTTTCCTACAAATCCAAAGCATCAATATCATGTATCCTAATATAGAGAACATGGTTGTAGTGCCCAATCACAAAAGAAATGGAGATTATTATGAGAATCCAAGCTTGTCTCATTTCAGGAATGAACTTTGACTATAAGGAAAATGGTGGAAAGAAAAGCTTTTCTCATAAATCCAAAGCATCAATATCACGTATTCCAATATAGAGAACATAATTGTAGTGCCCAATAACAAGAAGAATGTAGATTATTATGAGTATGCAAGTTTGTCTGATTTTACGAATGAACTTTGATTAAAAGGAAAATGATGGAAAGAAACGCTTTTCTTGCAAATCAAAGCATCAATATCATGTATCCCAATATAGAGAACATGGTTGTAGTGCCCAATCACAAAAGAAATAGAGATTATTATGAGAATCCAAGCTAGTCTCATTTCACAAATTAACTTTGACTATAAGCAAAATGGTGGAAAAAAAAGCTCTTCTTGCAAAGCCAAAGCATCAATATCGTATGTTCCAATGTGAAGAACATGATTGTAGTAGTGCCCAATAACAAAAAGGATGGAGATTATTACGAGTATCCAAGTTTGCCTCATTTTATGGAAGAACAATAATTATAAGGAAAATGGTGGAAAAAAAAGCTTTTCTTGCAAATACAAAGTATTAATATCATGTATCCCAATGTGGAGAACATGATTGTAGTGCCCATTAAGAATAAAAAATCGAGATTATTACGAGTATCCAAATTTGTCTCATTTCATGGATAAACTTTGATTATAAGGAAAATGGTGGAAACAAAAGCTTTTCTTGCGAATGCAAAGCATCAATATCATGTATTCTAATATGGAGAACATGATTGTAGTGCCTAATAACAAAATGAATGGAGATTGTTACGAGTATCCAAGTTTCACTCATTTCACGGATGAACTTTTATTATAAGGAAAATGGTGAAAAGAAAAGCTTTTCTTACCAAATCAAAGGATCAATATCGTGTATCACAATGCGGTGAACATGATTGTAGTGGCCAAAACAAAAAGATTGGAGATTATTCCAAGTATCCAAGTTTGCCTCATTTCACGAATGAACATTAATTATAAGAAAAATAGTGAAAAAAAAGCTTTTCTTGTGATTCCAAAGCATCAATATCGTGTATCCCAATATGGAGAACATGATTCTAGTGCCCATTAACAAAAAGAATCGAGATTATTATGAGTATCCAAGTTTGTCTCATTTCATGGATGAACTTTGATTATAAGGAAAATGGTGGATAGAAAAGCTTTTCAAGCAAATCCAAAGTATCAATATCATGTATTCCAATGTGGAGAACATTTTGTAGTGCCCATTAACAAGAGGAATTGAGATTATTACGAGTATCCAAGTTTGTCTCATTTCATTGATTAACTTTAATTAAAAGGAAAATGGTAGAAAGAAAAGCTTTTCTTTCAAATCCAAAGCATCAATATCATGTATCCCAATATGGAGAGCATGGTTAAAGTGCCCAATCACAAAAGAAATGGAGATTATTACAAGAATCCAAGCTTGTCTTATTTTACAGATGAACTTTGACTATAAGGAAAATGGTAGAAAGACAAGCTTTTCTTGCAAATCCCAAGCACCAATATCACGTATTCCAATATAGAGAACATAATTGTAGTGCCCAATAACAAAAAGAATGTAGATTATTATGAGTATCCAAGTTTGTCTTATTTTATGAATGAACTTTGATTATAAGGAAAATGGTTGAAAAAAAAGCTTTTTTTGCAAATCAAAGCATCAATATCATGTATCCCAATATGGAGAACATGGTTGTAGTTTCCAATCACAAAAGAAATAGAGATTATTACACGAATCCAAGATAGTCTCATTTCACAAATGAACTTTGACTATAAGCAAAATGGTGGAAAGAAAAGCTCTTCTTGCAAAGCCAAAGCATCAATATCGTGCGTTCCAATGTAGAAAACATGATTGTAGTAGTGCCCAATAACAAAAAGGATGGAGATTATTATGAGTATCCAAGTTTGCCTTATTTCATGGAAAAACAATAATTATAAGAAAATGATGGAAAAAAAAGCTTTTCTTGCAACTCCAAAGTATCAATATTGTGTATCCCAATGTGGAGAACATGGTTGTAGTACCCATTAACAAAAAAAAACTGAGATTATTACAAGTATCCATGTTTGTCTTATTTCACGATGAACTTTGATTATAAGGAAAATGGTGGAAAGAAAAGCTTTTCTCATAAATCCAAAGCATCAATATCATGTATTCCAATATAGAGAACATAATTGTACTGCCCAATAACAAAAAGAATGCAGATTATTATGAGTATCCAAGTTTGTCTCATTTTACGAATGAACTTTGATTATAAGGAAAATGGTGGAAAGAAAAGCTTTCCTTGCAAATCAAAGCATCAATATCATGTATCCCAATATGAAGAACATGGTTGTAGCGCCCAATCACAAAAGAAATGGAGATTATTATGAGAATCCAAGCTAGTCTCATTTCACGAATAAACTTTGACAATAAAGAAAATGATGGAAAAAAAAGCTCTTCTTGCACAGCCAAAGCATCAATATCGTATGTTTCAATATGGAAAACATGATTGTAATAGTGCCTAATAACAAAAAGGATAGAGATTATTACAAGTATCCAAGTTTACCTCATTTCACAGAAGAACAATAATTATAAGGAAAATAGAGGAAAAAAAAGCTTTTCTTGCCAATCCAAAGTATTAATATCATGTATCCCAATGTGGAGAACATGGTTGTAGTGCCCATTGACAAAAAAATTAAGATTATTATGAGTATCCATGTTTATCTCAATTCATGGATGAACTTTGATTATAGGGAAAATGGTGGAAAGAAAAGCTTTTCTTGCAAATGCAAAGCATCAATATCATGTATTCTAATGTGGAGAACATGGTTATAGTGCCATAAGAAAAAGGGTGGAGATTATTACGAGTATCCATGTTTGTCTCATTTCATAGATGAACTTTGTTTTTGAGGAAAGTGGTGGAAAGAAAAGCTTTTCCTATAAATCTAAAGCTTCAATGTCGTGTATCTTAATGAGGAGAACATGATTGTAGTGCCCATAACAAAAAGAATGTAGATTATTATGAGTATCAATGTTTGTCTTACTTCACGAATGAACTTTGATTATAAGGAAAATGGTGGAAAGAAAAGCTTTTCCTTTAAATCCAAAGCATCGATGTTGCGTATCCCAATAAGGAGAACATGATTGTAATGCCCATAACAAAAAGAATGGAGATTATTATGAGCATCAAAGTTTGTCTCATTTCGCAAATGATCATTAACTATAAGGAAAATGGTGGAAAGCAAACCTTTTCTTGCCAAGCCAAAACATAAATATCTTATATCCTAATGAGGAGAACATGATTCTGGTGCCTATAGCAGAAGGAATGGAGATTATTATGAGTATCTAAGTTTTTCTCATTTCATAAATGAACTTTAAGAATGAGGAAAATACTGGAAACAAAAGCCTTTCTTTCTAAATCAAAGCATCAATATCGTGTTTCCCAATGAGGTAAACATAATTGTAGTGCCCAATAACAGAAAGAATGAAGATTATTACACGTATCCAAGTTTGCCTCATTTTATGGATAAACATTAATTATAAGGAAAATAGTGGAAAGAAAAGCTTCTCTTGCAAATCTAAAGCATAAATACCATGTATCCCAATGTTGATAACATGTTGTAGAGCCTATTAACAAAAGAAACTGAGATTATTACGAGTATCAAGTTTGTCTTTTTTCACAGATTAATCTCGATTATAAGGAAAACAATGGTAAAAAATGCTTCTCTTGCAAATCCGAAGCATCAATATCGTGTATCCAGTGTGGAGAACATGATTGTAGTGCCCATAATAAAAAATAGAGATTATTATGAGAATCCAAGTTTAACTCATTTCATAGATGAACTTTGATTATAAGGAAAAGGGTGGAAAGAAAAGCTTTTCTTGCAATCCAAAGCATCAATATCATGTATCTCAATGAGGAGAAAATGATTGTAGTGCCCATAACAAGAAGAATATAGATTATTATGAGTATCCACATTTATCTCATTTCACGAATAAATTTTAGTGATAAGGAAAATGGTGGAAAGAAAAGCTTTTCTTGCCAACTTAAGCTATCAATATTATGTGTCCCAATGCGGTGAACATGATTTTAGTGCCCAAAAACAAAAAGATTGGAGATTATTCGAGTATCCAAGTTTGTCTCACTTCATGGATAAACTTTAATTATAGGGAAAATGGTGGAAAGAAAAGCTTTTCCTTTAAATCCAATGCGTCAATGTCATGTATCCCAAAGCAGAGAACATGACTGTAGTGCCCATAACAAAAAGAATGGAGATTATTACAAGCATCCAAGTTTGTGTCATTTCACAAATGAACATTAATTATAAGGAAAATGATTGAAAGAAAGCTTTTCCTGCAAATCCAAAGCATCAATGTCATATATCCCAATGAGGAGAATGTGATTGTAGTGCTCATAACAAAAAGGATAGAGATTATTACGAGTGCCCAAGTTTGTCTCATTTCACGAATGAACATTAATTATATGGAAAATTATGGAAAGAAAAGCTTTTCCTACAAATCCAAATCATAAATATCATGTACCCCAATATGGAGAACATGATTGTAGTGTCCATTAATAAAAATAATCGAGATTATTATGAGTATCCAAGTTTGTCTCATCTCACGAATAAACTTTGATTTTAAGGAAACTGGTGGAAAGAGAAGCTCTTCCTACAAATCTAAAGCATCAATATCATGTATCCTAATATGGAGAACATGATTGTAGCGCCCAATCACAAAAGAAGTGGACATTATTATGAGAATCCAAGCTTGTCTAATTTCATGGATAAACATTTACTATAAGGAAAAGATTTTCTCATAAATCCAAAGCATCAATATCATGTATTCCAATGTGGAGAACATGATTGTAGTGCCCAATAACAAAAAGAGTTGAGATTATTATGAGCATCCAAGTTTGTCTCATTTCATAGACAAACTTTGACTATAAGGAAAATGGTGGAAAGAAAAGCTTTTCCTACAAATCCAAAGCTTCAATGTCGTGTATCCCAATAAGGGGAACATAACTGTAGTGCCCATAACAAAAAGAATGGATATTATTTCAAGTATCCAAGTTTGTCTCACTTCACAGACGAACTTTGATTATAAGGAAAATAGTGGAAAGAAAATCCTTTCCTGCAAATCCAAAGCATCAATGTCGTGTATGCCAACATGGAAAACATGATTGTAGTGCCCAATAACCAAAAGAATGTAGATTATTATGAGTATCCAAGTTTGTCTTAATTCACGGATGACCTTTGATTATAAGAAAAATGGCAGAAAGAAAAGCTTTTCTAGCAAATCCAAAGCATCAATATCATGTATCCCAATATGAAGAACATAGTTGTAGCACCCATTAACAAAAAGAATCAAGATTATTACAAGTATCCATGTTTGTCTTATTTCACGGATGAATTTTAATTCCAAGAAAAATGGAAAATAGTGGAAAAAAAGTTTTTCTTGCAAATCCAAAGCATAAATATCATGTATCCCAATATAGAGAGGATGATTGTAGTGCCTAATCACCAAAAAGAATGGAAATTATTATAAGAATCCATGTTTGACTCATTTGATGGACAAACATTGATTATAAGGAAAATGGTGCAAAGAAAACCTTTTATTGCCAAGCCAAAGCATCAATATCCTCTATCCTAATGAGGAGAACATGACTGTAGTGCCCAAACAAAAGGAATGGAGATTATTATAGGTATCTAAGTTTGTCTCATTTCACAAATGAACAGTAATTATAAGGAAAATAGTGAAAAGAAAAAACTTTTCTTGCAAATCCAAAGCATCAATATCATGTTTCCCAATATGGAAAACATAATTGTAGTGCCCATGAACAAAAAGAACGAGATTATTACAAGTATCCAAGTTTGTCTCCTTTCACAAATAAACTTTAAAAAAAGGAAAATAATGGAAAGAAAAGCTTTTCTTGCAAATCAAGGCATCAACATCGTGCATCCCAATAGGGAGAACATGATTTTAGTGCTTATTAACAAAAAGAGTGGACATTATTCTGAGTATCCAAGTTTGTCTCATTTCACAGATGAACTTTAATAATAAGGAAAATGGTGGAAAGAAAAGCTTTTCTTGCAAATTAAAGTATCAACATCTTACATCCCAATAAGAAGAACATGATTGTAGTGCCCATAACAAAAAGAATGGAGGTCATTACAAGCATCCAAGTTTTTCTAAATTCACAGATGAACATTAGCTACAAGGAAAATGGTGGAAAGAAAACCTTTTCTTGCCAAGCCCAAACATCAATATCTAGTATCCCAATGAGGAGAACACGATTGTAGTTCCTATAACAAAAGGAACAGAGATTATTACGAGTATCCAAGTTTGTCTCATTTCATGGATGAACATTAAGAATAAAGAAAATGCTGGAAAAAAAAAGCTTTTCTTATCAAATCAAAGCATCAATATCGTGTATCCCAATGAGGTGAACATGATTATAGTGCCCAATAACAAAAATAATGGAGATTATTACAACTCTCCAAGTTTGTCTCATATCACGAGTGAATATTAACTACAAGGAAAATACTGGAAAGAAAATCATTTCCTGCAAATCTGAAGCACCAATATCGTGTATTCCAATATGGAGAACATGATTGTAGTGCCCATTAACAAAAAGAATCGAGAGTATTATGAGTATCTAAGTTTGTCTTATTTCATGGATGAATTTTGATTATAAGGAAAATAGTGGTAAAAAAAGCTTTTCTTGCAAATACAAAGCATCAATATCATGTATTCCAATATGGAGAACATGATCTAGTGCCCAATAACAAAAAGAATGGAGACTATTATGAGTATCCAAGTTTGTCTCACTTCACAATTGAACTTTGATTATAGGGAAAATGGTGAAAAGAAAAACTTTTCTAGCAAATCCAAAGTATCAATATCATGTATCCCAATGTGGAGAACAAGGTTGTAGTGCCCATTAATAAAAAAATCGAGATTATTACGAGTATCTAAGTTTGTCTCGTTTCACAGATGAACTTTGATTATAAGGAAAATGGTGAAAAGCAAAGCTTTTCCTTCAAATCCAAAGCATCAATATCATGTATCCCAATATGGAGAACATGGTTGTAGTCCCCAACCACAAAAGAAGTGGTGATTATTACAAGAATCCAAGTTAGATTCATTTCACAGATGAACTTTGACTGTAAGGAAAATGATGGAAAGAAAAGTTTTCTTGCAAATCCAAAGCATCAATATCATGCATCCCAATACAGAGAACATGATTGTAGTGCCCATTAAGAAAAAGAATCGAGATTATTATGAGTATCCAAGTTTGTCTCATTTTATGATGATTTTTTATTGTAAGGAAAATGGTGAAAAGAAAAGCTTTTCTTGCAAATGCAAAGCATCAATATCGTGTATTCCAATTCAAGAACATGATTGTAGTGCCTAATAACAAAAGAATGGAGATTATTATGAGTACCCAAGTTTGTCACATTTCACGGATGAACTTTGATTTTAAGGAAAATGGTGGAAATGAAATTTTTTCTTGCAAATCCAAAGTATCAATATCGTGTATCCCAATGTGGAGAACACGGTTGTAGTGCCCATTAACAAAAAGAATCGAGATTATTATGAGTATCCAAGCTTATCTTATTTAATGGATGCACTTTAAGAATAATGAAAATGGTGAAAGGAAAAGCTTTTCTTACCAAATCAATGCATCAATATTATGGATCTCAATGCGGTGAACATGATTGTAGTGCCCATTAACAAAAAAAATCGAGATTATTATGAGTATCCAAGTTTGTCTCATTTCATGATGATTTTTGATTATAAGGAAAATGGTGGAGAGAAAAGCATTTCTTGTAAATGCAAAGCATCAATATCGTGTATTCCAATCGAGAACATGATTGTAGTGCCCAATAACAAAACTAATGGAGATTATTACAAGTACCCAAGTTTGTCTCATTTCATGGATGAAATTTGATTTTAAGGAAAATGGTGGAAAGGAAATTTTTTCTAGCAAATCCAAAGTATCAATATCATGTATCCCAATGTAGGGAACACGTTTGTAGTGCCCATTAACAAAAAAGATCGAGATTATTATAAGTATTTAAACTTGTCTCATTTCACGGATACACTTTAATAATACTGAAAATGGTGGAAGGAAAAGCTTTTCTTACCAAATCAATGCATCAATATCATGTATCTCAATGCGGTGAACATGATTGTAGTGCCAAATAACAAAAAAATGGACATTGTTAAGAGTATCCAAGTTTGCCTTAATTCATGGATAAACTTTGATTATAAGGAAAAGGGTGGAAAGAAAAGCTTTCCCTATAAATTCAAAGCTTTAATGCCATGTATCCTCAAGAGGAGAACATGATTGTAATGCCCATAACAAAAAGGATGGAGATTATTATGAGTATCCAAGTTTATCTCATTCCATGAATGAACTTTGATTATAAGGAAAATGGTAGAAAGAAAAGTTTTTCCTACAAATCCCAGGCTTTAATGCCACGTATCCCAACAAGGAGAACATGATTGTAATGCCCATAAAAAAAATTAAGATTATTATGAGTATCTATGTTTGCCTTATTTCATAGATAAACTTTGATTATAAGGAAAATGATGGAAAGAAAAGCTTTTCCAACAAATCCAAAGACCAAAAGTCGTGTATCCCAAAGAGGAGAACATGATTGTAGTGCCCATGAGAAAAAGAATTGATTTTATTACGAGTATCCAAGTTTGTCTCATTTCACGGATGAACATTAATTTTAAAGAAAATAGTGGAAATAAAAGCTTTTCTTAAAAATCCAAAGCATCAATATCGTGTATGCCAAAAAGGAGAACATGATTGTAGTACCCATAACAAAAAGAATAGAGATTATTACCAGCATCCATGTTTGTCTCATTTCACAGATGAACTTTAATTATAGGGAAAATAGTGGAAAGAAAAGCTTTTCCTGCAAATCCAAAGCTTCAATGTCATTTATCCCAATGAAGAGAACATGATTGTATTGCCCATAATAAAAAGACTGGAGATTATGATGAGTATCCAAGTTTGTCTCATTTCACGGATGAACTTTGATATAAGGAAAATGGTGGAAAGAAAAGATTTTCATGCAAATCCGAAGCATCAATGTCGTGTATCCCAATGAGGAGAACATGGTTGTAGTGCCCATAATAAAAGGACTGGGGATTATTATGAGCATCCAAGCTTGCCTCATTTTGTAGATGAACTTTCATTATGAGGAAAATGGTGGAAAGAAAAGCTTTCCTGCAAATCCGAGGCATCAATGTCGTGTATCCCAATGAGGAGAACATGATTGTAGTGCCTATACTAAAAAGAATAGAGATTATTATGAGTATCCAAGTTTATCTCATTTCATGGATAATCTTTAATTATAGGGAAAATGGTGGAAGAAAAAGCTTTTTTTTGCCAAATCCAAGCATCAATATCGTGTATCTCAAAACGGTGAACATGATTGTAATGCCCATAATAAAAAGACTGGAGATTACGATGAGTATCCAAGTTTGCCTCATTTCATGGATGAACTTTGATTATAAGGAAAATGGTGGACAGAAAAGCTTTTCATGCAAATCCGAAGCATCAATGCCATGTATCCCAATAAGGAGAACATGGTTGTAGTGCCTATAATAAAAAGACTAGAGATTATTATGAGCATCCAAGTTTGCCTCATTTCACAGATGAATTTTCATTTTAAGGAAAATGATGGAAAGAAAAGCTTTCCTGCAAATCCAAGGCATCAATGTCATGTATCCCAATGAGGAGAACATGATTGTAGTTCCCATACTAAAAAGAATGGAGATTATTACGAGTATCCAAGTTTGTCTCATTGCACGGATGAACTTTAATTATAGGGAAAATGTTGGAAAAAAAAAGCTTTTTTTGCCAAATCGAAGCATCAATATCATGTATCTCAAAGCAGTGAACATGATTGTAGTGCCCATAATAAAAAGACTAGAGATTACAACGAGTATCCAAGTTTGTCTCATTTCACGGATGAACTTTGATTATAAGGAAAATGGTGGAAAGAAAAGCTTTTCATGCAAATTCAAAGCATCAATGTCGTGTGTCCCAATGAGGAGAACATGGTTGTAGTGCCCAAAATTAAAAGACTGGAGACTATTATGAGCATCCAAGTTTGCCTCATTTCATAGATGTAACTTTGATTATAAGGAAAATGGTGGAAAGAAAAGCTTTCCTGCAAATCCGAGGCATCAATGTTGTGTATTCCAATGAAGAGAACATGATTGTAGTGCCCATACTAAAAAGAATGGAGATTATTATGAGTATCCAAGTTTATCTCATTTCATAGATGAACTTTGGTTACCAGGAAAGTGGTGGAAAAAAAAGCTTTTTTTGCCAAATCAAAGCATCGATATCGTGTATCTTAAAGCGGTGAACATTATTGTAGTGCCAAATAACAAAAAGAATGGAGTTTGTTATGAGTATCCAAGTTTGTCTCATTTCATGGACAAACTTTGATTATAAGGAAAACGGTTGAAAGAAAAGCTTTTCTACCAAATCCAAAGTATCAATATCATATATCCCAATATGGAGAACATGGTTGCAGTGCCTATTAACAAAAAGAATCGAGATTATTACGAGTATCCAAGTTTGTCTCATTTCATGGATGAACTTTGATCATAAGGAAAATGGTGGAAAGAAAAGCTTTTCTAGAAAATCCAAAATCTCAATGTCGTGCATCCCAAAAAGGAGCACATGAGTGCAGTGCCCATAACAAAAAGGATGGAGATTATTACGAGAATCCAAGTTTATCTCATTTCACAGATGAACTTTGCTTATGAGGAAAATGGTGGAAAGAAAAGTTTTTCTTGAAAATCTAAAGCTTCAGTGTTGTTTATTCTAATGAAGAGAACATGATTTTAGTGCCCATAACAAAAAGAGTGGAGATTATTATGAACATCTGAATTTGCCTCCTTTCATAAATGAACTTTGATTATAAGGAAAATGGTGGAAAGAAAAGCTTTTCCTGTTAAACCAAAGCATCAATGTCGCGTATCCCATGAAGAGAACATGATTCTAGTGCCTATAACAAAGAGAATGGACATTATTATGAGTATCCAAGTTTGTCTCATTTCTCGAATGAACATTAATTATGAGGAAAGTAGTGAAAAGAAAAGCTTTTCTTGGAAATTCAAAGCAACAATATCGTGTATCCCAATATGGAGAACATGATTGTAGTACCCATTAACAATAGAATCGAGATTATTACACGTATCTAAGCTTGTCTCATTTCGAGGATGAACTTGGATTATAGGGAAAATGGTGGAAAAAAAAGCTTTTCCTACAAATCCAAAGGATCAAGATCATGTATCCCAATATGGGGAACATGTTTGTAGGGCCCAATCACAAAAGAAATGGAGATTATTACGAGAATCCAAGCTTGTCTCATTCCACGGATGAACTTTGACTATAAGGAAAATAATTAAAAGGAAAGCTTTTTTTGCAAATCCAAACCATCAATATCATGTATTCCAATGTGGAGAACATGATTGTAGTGCCCATTAATAAAAAGAATGGAGATTATTATAAGCATCCAAGTTTGTTTCATTTCACAGATGAACTTTTATTATAAGAAAAATGGTGGAAAGAAAAGCTTTTCCTGCAATTCTGAAGCATCAATGTCGTGTATCCTAATGAGGAGAACATGATTGTAGTGCCCAAAACAAAAAGAATGGAGATTATTGCAAGTATCCAAGTTTGTCTTATTTCATAGCTGAACATTCATTTTAAGGAATAGAAAAGCTTTTCTTAAAAATTCGAAGCCTCAATATCATGTATCCTAAAAAGGAAAGCATGATTGTAGTGCCCATAACAAAAAGAATGGAAATTACTATGAGTATCCAAGTTTACCTTATTTCACAGATGACTTTAATAATAAGGAAAATGGTGGAAAGAGAAGTTTTTCTTGCCAAATCAAAGCATCAATATTGTATATCCCAATGCGATGAACATGGTTGTAGCGCCCATAACAAAAAGAATGGAGATTATTACAAGCATCCAAGTCTAATTTCTTGGATGAATTTTGATTATAAGGAAAATGGTGGAAAGAAAGCTTTTCCTAGAAATTCGAAGTATCAATGTCGTGTATCCCAATTAAGGGAACATGATTGTAGTACCTGTAATAAAAAAATAAAGATTATTATTAGTATCCAAGTTTGTCTCATTTCACAGATAAACTTTGATTATTAGGAAAATGGTGAAAAGAAAAACTTTTGTTGCAAATCCAGAGCTTCAATGTCGTGTATCCCAAAAAGAAGAACATTATCTTAGCGCCCATGACAAAAAGGATGCAAATTATTATGAGTATCCAAGTTTGTCTCATTTCACGGATAAACTTTGATTATAAGAAAAATAATGGAAAAAAAGCTTTTCCTGCTAATCCAAAGCTTCAATGTCATTTATCCCAATAAGGAGAATATGATTGTAGTGCCTATAACAGAAGGACTGGATATTATTACGAGCATCCAAGTTTGTCTTATTTCATAAATAAACTTTGATTACAAGGAAAATGGTGGAAAGAAAAGCTTTTCCAGCAAATCTGAAGCACTAATGTCGTGTATTACAATAGTGCCTATAATGAAAAGAATAAAGATTATTACAGTATCCAAGTTTGTCTAATTTCTTGGATGAACTTTGATTATAAGGAAAATAGTGGAAAGAAAAGCTTTTCCTGAAAATTCGAAGTATCAATGTCGTGTATCCCAATGAGGAGAACTTGATTATAGTACCCGTAATAAAAAACATGGAATTATTACGAGTATCCAAGTTTGTCTCATTTCACAAATAAACTTTAATTATAAGGAAAATGGTGGAAAGAAAAGCTTTTCTTGCAAATCCAAAGCTTCAATGTCGGGTATCCCAAATTATAGCACCCATAACAAAAAGGATGGAGATTATTACAAGTATCCAAGTTTGTCTTATTTCATGGATAAACTTTGATCATAAGGAAAATAGTGAAAAAAAATCTTTTCCTGCTAATCCAGAGCTTTAATGTCATTTATCCCAATAAGGAGAACATGATTGTAGTGCCTATAACAAAAAGACTGGATATTATTAAGACTATCAAAGTTTGTCTCCTTTCATACATGAACTTTGATTACAAGGAAAATGGTAGAAGAAAAAGCTTTTCCTGCAAATCCAAAGCATCAATGTCATGTATCCCAATGAGGAGAACATGATTGTAGTGCCCATAATCAAAAGAATGGAGATATTACGACTATCCAAGTTTGTCTTATTTCACAGATAAAATTTGATTACAAGGAAAATGGCAGAAGGAAAAGCTTTTCTTGCAAATCCGAAGCATCAATGTCATGTATCCCAATGGGGAAAACATAATTGTAGTGCCTATAGTAAAAAAGAATCAAGATTATTATGAGTATTGAAGTTTGTCTCATTTCACGGATTAATATTAATTTTAAAGAAATAGTGGAAAGAAAAGCTTTTCTTAAAAGTCTAAAGTATCAATATCATATATCCCAAAGAGGAGAACATAATTGTAGTGCCTATAACAAAAAAAATGGAGATTATTACAAGTATCCAAATTTATCTCATTTCATGGATAAACTTTGATTATGAGGAAAATAATAGAAAGAAAAGCTTTTCCTGCAAATCAAACGCTTTAATGTCATTTATCCCAACAAGGAGAACATGATTGTGGTGCCCATAACAAAAAAAATTAAGATTATTATGAGTATTCAAGTTTGTCTTATTTCATGAATGAACTTTTATTATAAGGAAAATGGTGGAAAAAAAAGCTTTTCCTACAAATCCTAAGCTTCCATGTCGTTTAACCTAATGAAGAGAACATGATTGTTGTACCCATAACAAAAATACTGGAGATTATTATGAGATTAAAGTTTGCCTCATTTCACAAATAAACTTTGATTATAAGGAAAATGGTGGAAAAAATAGCGTTTCCTGCAAATCTGAGGCATCAATGTGTGTATCCTAATGAGAAGAACATGATTGTAGTGCCCATAATAAAAAGAACGGAGATTATTAAGAGTATCCAAGTATGTCTTATTTCACAGATGAACTTTGATTATATGGAAAATGGTGGAAGGAAAAGCTTTTCTTGCCAAATCAAAGCATCAATATCGTGTATCAAAAAGTAGTGAACATGATTGTAGTGCTAGATAACACAAAGAATTGAGATTGTTACGAGCATCCAAGTTTGTCTTATTTCATGGATAAACTTTGATTAGAAGGAAAATGGTTGAAAATAAAGCTTTTCCTGTAAATCCAAAGTTTCAGTATCGTGCATCCTAAAAAGGAGTACATGATTGTAGTGCGCAGAACAAAAAGGATGGAGATTATTACGAAAATCCAAGTTTGTCTCATTTTAAGGATGAGCTTTGATTATGAGGAAAATGGTTGAAAGAAAAGATTTTCCTGAAAATCCAAAGCTTCAATGTTGTTTATTCCAATGAAGAGAACATGATTGTAGTGCCCATAACAAGAAGAGTGGAGATTATTACAAGCATCCAAATTTGTCTCCTTTCATGGACGAACATTGATTATAAGGAAAATGGTGGAAAGAAAAGCTTTTTCTGGAAAACCAAAGCATCAATGTCGCGTATCCAAATAAGGAGAATATGATTCTAGTGCTTATAACAAAGAGAATGGACATTATTATGAGTATCCAAGTTTGTCTCATTTCTTGAATAAACATTAATTATAAGAAAAGTAGTGGAAAGAAAAGCTTTTCTTGCAAATCCAAAGCAACAATATTGTGTATCCGAATATAAAGAATATGACTGTAGTGCTCGTTAACAATAAAATCGAGATTATTATGAGTATCCAAGTTCATCTCATTTCATCGATAAACTTGGATTATAAGGAAAATGGTGGGAAAAAAAGCTTTTCTTGCAAATCCAAAGCATCAATATCATATATCCCAATATGGAGAACATGTTTGTAGTGATGAATCACAAAAGAAATGGAGACTATTACGAGAATCCAAGCTTGTCTCATTCCACGGATAAACTTTGACAATAAGGAAAATAATTGAAAGAAAAGATTTTCTTGCAAATCCAAAGCATCAATAGCGTGTATTCTAATATGGAGAACATGATTGTAGTGCCCAATAATAAAAAGAATGGAGATTATTACGAGCATCCTAGTTTATCTCATTTCACGGATGAACTTTTATTATAAGGAAAATGGTGGAAAGAAAAGCTTTTCCAGCAAATTCGAAGCATTAATGTCGTGTATCCCAATAAGGAGAACATGATTGTAGTGCCCATAACAAAAAGAATGGAGATTATTACGAGTCTCTAGGTTTGTCTCATTTCACAGATGAACATTAATTTTAAGGAAAACAATGGAAAGAAAAGATTTTCTTAAAAATCCAAAGCATCAAAATTATGTATCCCAAAGAGGAAAAGATGATTGTAGTGCCCATAACAAAAAGAATGGAGATTATTATGAGTATCCAACTTTGTCTTATTTCACAAATGAACTTTGATTGTAAGGAGAATGGTGGAAAGAAAAGCTTTTTTTGCAAATCTAAAGCTTCAACGTCATGTATCCCAAAGAGGAGAACATGATTATAGTGCCCATAGCAAAAAGGATAGGGATTATTATGAGTGTCCAAGTTTGTCTCATTTCACGGATGAACTTTGATTATAAGGAAAATGGTGGAAAAAAAAGCCTTTCCTGCAAATCCAATGCTTCAATGTCGTGTATCCCAATGAGGAGAACATGATTGTTGTGCCCATAACAAAAAGAATTGAGATTATTACGAGCAGATAAGTTTGTCTCATTTCGTGGATGAACTTTGATTAAAAGGAAAATGGTAAAAAGAAAAGCTTTTCCTACAAATCCGAAGCATCAATGTTGTCTATCACCATGAGGAGAACATGACTGCAGTGCCAATAACAAAAAGGATGGAGATTATTATGAGTATCCAAGTTTGTCCCATTTCACGGATGAACATTAATATTAGGGAAAACAGTGGAAAGAAAAGCTTTTCTCAAAAATCCAAATGATCAATATCATGTATCCCAAAGAGGAGAACATGATTGAGTGCCCATAACAAAAAGAATTGAGATTATTATGAGTATCCAAGTTTGTCTCATTTCTCGGATGAACATCGATTATGAGGAAAATGGTGGAAAGAAAAGCTTTTCCTGCAAATCCAAAGTATCAGTGTCAAGTATCCCAATGAGGAGAAGATGATTGTATTGCCAACAACAAAAAAGGTGATTATTATGAGATTCCAGTTTGTCTCATTTCACATATGAACTTTGATTATAAGGAAAATGGTGGAAAAAAAGTTTTTCTTGCAAATCCAAAGCTTCAATGTCGGGTATCCCAAAGAGGAGAACATGATTATAGTGCCCATAATGAAAAGGATGGAGATTATTATGAGTATACAAGTTTGTCTCATTTCACGGGTGAATTTTGATTATAAGGAAGATGGTGGAAAGAAAAGCTTTTCTTGAAAATCTAAAGCTTCAATGTCATGTACCCAAAGATGAGAATATTATTGTAGTGTCCATAACAAAAAGGATAGAGATTATTACGAGCACCTAGGTTTGCCTTATTTCACAGATTAGCTTTAACAATAAGGAAAATGATCGAAAGAAATATGTTTCTTGCCAAATCAAAGCGTCAATATCGTGTATCCCAAGACTTTGAACATGGTTATAGTTTGCATAACAAAAAGAATGGTGATAATTACAAGCACCCAAGTTTGTCTCATTTCTCGGATGAACTTTGATTATGAAGAAAATGGTGGAAAGAAAAGCTTTCTAGCAAATCCAACATATCAGTCTCCTGTATCCTAATAAGGTGAAGACGATTAAACTGCCCACAACAAAAAAAATAGAGATTGCTATGAGAATCCAAGTTTATCTTGTTTCACATATGAACTTTGATTATAGGGAAAATGGTGGAAAGAAAAGTTTTTCTTGCAAATCCAAAGCTTTAATGTCATGTATCCCAAAGAGGAAAACATGATTGTTGTGCCTATAACAGAAAAGATGGAGATTATTATGAGTATCCAAGTTTGTCTCATTTCACGGATGAATTTTGATTATAAGGAAGATGGTGGAAAGAAAAGCTTTTCCTACAAATCCAAAGTTCTAATGTCATGTATCCCAAAGAGGAGAACATGATTATAGTTCCTATAGCAAAAATAATGGAGATTATTACAAGTATCCAAGTTTGTCTCATTTCATAAATAAGCTTTAATAATAAGGAAAATGGTGGAATGAAAAGCTTTTCTTGCCAAATCAAAGCATCAATATTGTGTATCCCAATACGGTGAACATGATGGTAGTGCCCATAACAAAAAGAACAGTGATTATTACGAGCATCCAAGTTTGTCCCATTTCCCGGATGAACTTTGATTATAAGGAAAATGGTGGGAGAAAAAGCTTTTCCTGCAAATCTAAAGTATCAATGTCGTGCATCCCAATGAGAAGAACATGATTGTAATGCTCACAACAAAAAGAATAGAGATTATTATGAGTATCCAACTTTGCCTCATTTCCTAGATGAACTTTGATTATAAGGAGAATGATGGAAAGAAAAGCTTTTCTTGCAAATCCAAAGCTTCAATGTCGTGTATCCCAAAGAGGAGAACTTCATTGTAGTGCCCATAACAAAAGGATGGAGATTATTATGAGTGTTCAAGTTTGTATAATTTCATGGATGAACTTTGATTATAAGGAAGATGGTGGAAAGAAACGCTTTTCTTACAAATCCAGTGCTTCAATGCTGTGTATCCCAATGAGGAGAACATGATTGTTGTGCCTATAACAAAAAAAAATGGAGATTATTACAAGCATACAAGTTTGTGTCATTTCGCGGATGAACTTTGATTATAAGAAAAATGGTGGAAAGAAAAGCCTTTCCAACAAATCCAAAGCATCAATGTCGTGCACCACAATGAAGAGAACATGCTTGCAATGCCCATAACAAAAAAGGATGGAGATTATTACGAGTATCCAAGTTTGTTTTATTTCATGGATGAACATTAATTTTGAGGAAAATAGTGGAAAGAAAGCTTCTCTTAAAAAACCAATGCATTAATATCGTGTATCCCAAAGAGAACATGATTGTAATGCCCATAACAAAAAGAATGGAGATTATTACGAGTACCCAGGTTTGTCTCGTTTCATGGATAAACTTTAATAATAAGGAAAATAGTGGAAAGAAAAGCTTTTCTTGCCAAGTCAAAGCATCAATATCGTGTATCCCAATGTGGTGAACATGATTGTAGTGCCCATAAAAAATAGACATTATTACGAGCATCCAAGTTTGTCTCATTTCTCAGATGAACATCGATTATGAGGAAAATGGTAGAAAAAAAAAGTTTTTCTCGCAAATCCAAAGTATCAATGTCATGTATCCCAATGAAGAGAAGATAATTGTACTGCCCATAACAAAAAGAATAGAGATTATTAGGAGAATCCAAGTTTTGTCTCATTTCATATATGAACTTTGATTATAAGGAAAATGGTGGAAAGAAAAGCCTTTCTTGCAATCCTAAGCTTCAGTGTCATGTATCCTAAAGATGAAAACATGATTGTAGTGCCCATAACAAAAAAAGACGGAGATTATTACGAGTATACATGTTTGTCTCATTTCATGAGTGAATTTTGATTATAAGGAAGATGATGGAAAGAAAAGCTTTTCCTACAAATCCAAAGCTTCAATGCCGTGTATCCCAATAAGGAGAACATGATTGCAGTGCCTATAACAAAAAGAATGAAGATTATTATGAGCACCAAGTTTCCCTCATTTCGTGGATGAACTTTGATTATAAGGAAAATGGTGGAAAGAAAAGCCTTTCTTGTCAATCCGAAGCCTCAATGACTTGTATCCCAATGAGGAGAACATGATTGTAGTGCCCACAACAAATGAATAGAGATTATTACGAGTATCCAAGTTTGTCTTATTTCATGGATGAACAATAATTCTTCAAAAATTATGGAAAAAAAGCTTAAAAATCCAAAGCATTAATATCGTGTATCCTAAAGAGGAGAACACGATTGTAATGCCCATGACAAAAAGAATAGAGATTATTACCAGTATCCAAGTTTGTCTTATTTCGTAGATGACTTTGATTGTAAGGAAAATGGCAGAAAGAAAAGCTTTTCTTGCAAATCCAAAACATCAATCTCATGTATCCTAAAGAGGAGAACATGATTGTATTATAGTGCCCATAACAAAGAGAATAGAGATTATTACGAGTATCCAAGTTTATCTCATTTCATAGATGAGCTTTAATAATAAGGAAAATGGAAAAAAGAAAAGCTTTTCTTGCCAAATCAAAGCATCAATATCGTGTATCCCAATACGAAGAACATAATGGTAGTGCCTATAACAAAAAGAATAGAGATTATTACGAGCATCCAAGTTTGTCTTATTTCTTCGATGAACTTTGATTGTAAGAAAAATGGTGGGAAGAAGGCTTTTCCTACAAATCCGAAGTATCAATGTCGTGCATCCCAATGAGGAGAACATGATTGTAGTGGCCATAGCGAAAAGAATAGAGATTATTATGAGCATCCAACTTGTCTCATTTTACAGACAAACTTCGATTATAAGGAGAATGGTAGAAAGAAAAGCTTTTCTTGCAAATTCAAAGCTTCAATGTTGTGTATCCGAAATAGGAGAACATGATTGCAATGGCCATAACATCCAAGTTTGTCTCATTTCCTAGATGAACTTTGATTATGAGGAAAATGGTGGAAAGAAATGCTTTTCCTGCAAATCCAATGCTTTAATGTTATGTATCCCAATGAGGAGAACATGAATGTTGTGCCCATAGCAAAAAAAGTGGAGATTATTACGAGCATCTAAGTTTGTCTCATTTCGTGGATGAACTTTGATTATAGGGAAAACGGTGGAAAAAAAAAGCTTTTCCTGCAAATCCAAAGCATCAATGTCGTGTATCACAATGAGCAGAACATGATTGCAGCGCCCATAACAAAAAGGATGGAGATTATTACGAGTATCCAAGTTTGCCTCATTTCATGGATGAACATTAATTTTAAGGAAAATAGTGGAAAGAAAAGCTTTTCTTAAAAATGCAAAGCATCAATATCGTGTATCCTAATGAGGAGAAACATGATTGTAGTGCCCATAACAAAATGAATAGAGATTATTACAAGCATCAAGTTTGCCTCATTTCATAGATTAGCTTTAATAATAAGGAAAATCATGGAAAGAAAAGCGTTTGTTGCCAAATCAAAGTGTCAATATCGTGTATCCCAATACGGTACATGATTGTAGTTCCCATAACAAAAAGAACGGCAATTATTACGAGCATCCAAGTTTATCTCATTTCTCGAATGAACTTTGATTGTGAGGAAAATGGTGGAAAGAAAAGCTTTCCTACAAATCTAACATATCAATCTCGTGTATCCCAATAAGGTAAAGATGATTATACTACTCACAATAAAAAAATGGAGATTGTTACGAGAATCCAAGCTTGTCTCATTTCTCATATAAACTTTCATTATAAGGAAAATGGTGGAAAGAAAAGTTTTTCTTGCAAATCCAAAGCTCTAATGTCATGTATCCCAAAGAGGAGAACATGATTGTTGTGCCCATAACAAAAAGGATGGAGATTATTATGAGTATCCAAGTTTGTCTCATTTCCCGGATGAATTTTGATTATGAGGAAGATGGTGGAAAGAAAAGCTTTTCTTGCAAATCTAAAGTTTCAATGTCGCGTATCCCAAAGAGGGGAACATGATTATAGTGCCTATAACAAAAAGAATAGAGATTATTATAGTATCCAAGTTTGCCTCATTTCATGAATAAGCTTTAATAATAAGGAAAATGGTGGAATCAAAAGCTTTTCTTGCCAAATCAAAGCATCATTATTGTGTATCCCAATACAGTGAACATGATGGTAATGCCCATAACAAAAAGAATGAAGATTATTACGAGCATCCAAGTTTGTCCCATTTCTCGGATGAACTTTGATTATAAGGAAAATGGTGGGAAAAAAAGCTTTTCCTGCAAATCTGAAGTATCAATGTCGTGCATCCCAAAGAGAAGAACATGATTGTGTTGCTCATAACAAAAAGAATAGAGATTATTTTAAGTTTCCAACTTTGCCTCATTTCACAGATGAACTTTGATTAAAAGGAGAATGCTGGAAAGAAAAGGTTTTCTTACTAATCCAAAACATCAATGTCGTGTATCCTAAAGAAGAGAACATGATTGTATTGTGGTGCCCATAACAAAGAGAATGGAGATTATTGCGAGTATCCAAGTTTGTCTCATTTCACAGATGAGCATTAATAATAAGGAAAATGGCAGAAAGAAAAGCTTTTCCTGCCAAATCAAAGCATCAATATCGTGTATCCCAATACGAAGAACATGATGGTAGTGCCTCTAATAAAAAGAATGGAGATTATTACGAGCATCCAAGTTTGTCTCATTTCTCGGATGAACTTTGATTATAAGAAAAATGGTAGGAGGAAAGCTTTTCCTACAAATGCGAAGTACCAATGTCGTGCATCCCAATGAGGAGAACATGAATGTTGTGGCCATAGCGAAAAGAACAGAGATTATTATGAGTATCCAACTTTGTCTCATTTCACAAACAAACTTCGATTATAAGGAGAATGGTGGAAAGAAAAGCTTTTCTTGCAAATCCAAAGCTTCACTGTCGTATATCCCAAATAAGAGAACATGATTGTAACACCCATAAAAAAAAGAATGGGGATTATTACGAGCATCCAAGTTTGTCTCATTTAAGGGATAAACTTTGATTATAAGGAAAATGGTGGAAAGAAATGCTTTTCCTGTGAATCCAATGCTTCAATGTTATGTATCCCAATGAGGAGAACATGAATGTTGTGCCCATGGCAAAAAAAAATGGAGATTATTACAAGCATCCAAGTTTGTCTCATTTCACGGATGAACTTTGATTATAGGGAAAACAGTGGAAAAAAAAAGCTTTTCCTGCAAATCCTAAGCATCAAGTTCGTTTATCACAATGAGGAGAACATGATTGCAGCGCCCATAACAAAAAGGATGGAGATTATTACGAGTATCCAAGTTTGTCTCATTTCATGGATGACCATTAATTTTAAGGAAAATAGTGAAAAGAAAAGCTTTTCTTAAAAATCCAAAGCATCAATATCGTGTATCCTACTGAGGAGAAACATGATTGTAATGCCCATAACAAAAAAAAATAGAGATTATTATGAGCATCCAAGTTTGCCTCATTTCATAGATTAGCTTTAATAATAAGGAAAATCATGGAAAGAAAAGCGTTTGTTGCCAAATCAAAGTATCAATATCATGTATCCCAATACGGTGAACATGATTGTAGTTCCCATAACAAAAAAAAATGGCAATTATTACGAGCATCCAAGTTTATCTCATTTCTCAGATGAACTTCGATTATGAGGGAAAGGTTGAAAGAAAAGCTTTTCCTGCAAATCCAACATATCAATCTCGTGTATCCCAATGAGCTAAAGATGATTGTACTGCCCACAACAAAAAAATTGAGATTGTTACGAGAATCCAAGTTTATCTCATTTCACATATAAACTTTGATTATAGGGAAAATGGTGGAAAGAAAAGCTTTTCTTGCAAATCCAAAGCTTTAATGTCATGTATCCCAAAGAGGAGAACATGATTGTTGTGCCCATAACAAAAATGATGGAGATTATTATGAGTATCCAAGTTTGTCTCATTTCTCGGATGAATTTTGATTATAAGGAAAATGGTGGAAAGAAAAGCTTTTCCTACAAATCCAAAGCTTCAATGCCGTGTATCCCAATAAGGAGAACATGATTGCAGTGCCCATAACAAAAAAAATGGAGATTATTATGAGCACCAATTTTGCCTTATTTCATGGATGAACTTTGATTTTAAGGAAAATGGTGGAAAGAAAAGCCTTTCTTGCCAATCCAAAGCCTCAATGTCTTGTATCCCAATGAGGAGAACATGATTGTAGTGCCCATAACAAAATGAATGGAGATTATTATGAGTATCCAAGTTTGTCTTATTTCATGGATGGACATTAATTTTTCAAAAAATAGTGCAAAAAAAAGCTTTTCTTAAAAATCCAAAGCATCAATATTGTGTATCCCAAAGAGGAAAACATGATTATAGTGCCCATAACAAAAAGAATGAAGACTATTATGAGCATCCAAGTTTGTTTTATTTCACAGATGACTTTGATTATAAGGAAAATGGTGGAAAGAGAAGGTTTTCTTGCAAATCCAAAACAACAATATCGTGTATCCTAAAGAGGAAAGCATGATTTTATTGTAGTGCCCATAACAAAGAGAATGGAGATTGTTACGAATATCCAAGTTTGTCTCATTCCACAGATGAGCTTTATTAATAAAGAAAATGGCAAAAATAAAAGCTTTTCCTTCCAAATCAAAGCATCAATATCGTGTATCTCAATACGAAGAACATGATGGTACTACTTATAATAAAAGGAATGGAGATTATTACAAGCATCCAAGTTTGTCTCATTTCTCAGATGAACTTTGATTATAAGAAAAATGGTAGAAAGAAAGCTTTGCCTATAAATCTGAAGTATCAGTGTCATGCATCCTAATGAGGAGAACATGAATGTTGTGGCCATAGTGAAAAGAATAGAGATTATTATGAGTATCCAACTTTGTCTCATTTCACAGATAAACTTCGATTATAAGGAGAATGGTGGAAAGAAAAGCTTTTCTTGCAAATCCAAAGCTTCAGTGTTGTGTATCCCAAATAGGAGAACATGATTGTAACACCCATAAAAAAAAGAATGGGGATTATTACGAGCATCCAAGCTTGTCTCATTTACTGGATGAACTTTGATTATAAGGAAAATGGTGGAAAGAAATGCTTTTCCTGCGAATCCAATGCTTCAATGTTATGTATCCCAATGAGGAGAACATGAATGTTGTGCCCATAGCAAAAAAAATGGAGATTATTATGAGCATCCAAGTTTGTCTCATTTCCCGGATGAACTTTGATTATATGGAAAACGGTGGAAAAAAAAAATTTTCCTGCAAATCCAAAGCATCAATGTTGTGTATCATAATAAGGAGAACATGATTGCAACACCCATAACAAAAAAGGATGGAGATTATTACGAGTATCCAAGTTTGTCTCATTTCATGGATTAACATTAATTTTAAAGAAAATAATGGAAAGAAAAGCTTTTCTTAAAAATCCAAAGCATCAATATCGTGTATCCCAATGAGGAGAAACATGATTGTAGTGCCCATAACAAAAAGAATAGAGATTATATGAGCATCTAAGTTAGCCTTATTTCACAGATTGGCTTTAATAATAAGGAAAATTATGGAAAGAAAAGTGTTTGTTGCCAAATCAAGGCATCAATATCGTGTATCCTAATACGGTGAACATAATTATAGTTCCCATAACAAAAAGAATGGCAATTATTACGAGCATCCATGTTTGTCTTGTTTCTCGAATGAACTTTCATTATGAGAAAAATGATGGAAAGAAAAGCTTTTCCTGCAAATCCAACGTATCAATCTCGTGTATCCGAATGAGGTGAAGATGATTGTACTGCCCACAACAAAAAAAATGGAGATTGTTATGAGAATCCAAGTTTGTCTCATTTCACATATAAACTTTGATTATAGGGAAAATGCTGGAAAGAAAAGCTTTTCTTGCAAATCCAAAGCTTTAATGTCATGTATCCCAAAGAGGAGAACATGATTATCGTGCCCATAACAAAAAGGATGGAGATTATTATGAGTATCCAAGTTTCTCTCATTTCACGAATGAATTTTGATATATGGAAGATGGTGGAAAGAAAAGCTTTTCCTTCAAATCCAAAGTTTCAATGTCGTGTATCCCAAAGAAGAGAACATGAATATAGTGCCTATAACAAAAAGAATGGAGATTATTACAAGTATCCAAGTTTGTCTTATTTCATAAATAAGCTTAACAATAAGGAAAATGGTGGAATCCAAAGCTTTTCTTGCCAAATCAAAGCATCAATATCATGTATCCCAATATGGTGAACATGATGGTAGTGCCCATAACAAAAAGAATGGAGATTATTATAAGCATCCAAGTTTATCCCATTTCTCGGATGAACTTTGATTATGAGGAAAATCGTGGAAAGAAATACTTTTCCTGAAAATCAGAAGTATCAATATCGTGCATCACAATGAGGAGAACATGGTTGTAGTGCCCATAACAAAAAGAATAAAAATTATTACGAGAATCCAAGTTTGTCTCCTTTCAAGGATAAACTTTGAGTATAAGGAAAATGGTGGAATGAAAAGCTTTTCCTGCAAATCCAAAGCTTCAGTCTCGTGTATCCCAATGAGCAAAACATCATTGTAGTGCCCATTATAAAAAGAATGGAGATTATTATGAGCATCCATATTTGTCTCATTTCACAGATGAACTTTGATTATAAGGAAAATGGTGAAAAAAAAAGTTTTTCCTGCAAATCTAAAGCTTCAATGTCATGTGTCCCAATAAGAAGAACATAATTGTAGTACCCATAGCAAAAAGAATGGAGATTATTACGAGTATCTAAGTTTGTCCCATTTCATCAATGAACTTTGATTATAAGGAAAATGGTGAAAAGAAAAGCTTTTCCCGTGAATCCAAAGCATCAATGTCATGTATGACAATAAGGAGAACATGATTGTAGTACGCATAACAAAAAGAATGGAGATTATTATGAGCATTCAAGTTTGTCACATTTCTCATATGAACTTTGATTATAAGGAAAATTATGGAAAAAAAAAGCTTTTCCTGCAAATCCAAAGTATGAATGTCATTTATGACAATGAGAAGAACATGATTGCAGTGCCCATAACTAAAAGAATAAAGATTATTTTAAGTATCCAAGTTTGTCTCATTTCACAAATAAACTTTGATTATAATGAAAATGGTGGAAAGAAAAGCTTTTTCTATAAATCCAAAGCTTCAATCTTGTGTATCCTAGTGAGAAGAACATGATTGTAGTGCCCATAACAAAAAGAATGGAGATTATTACGAGCATCCAAGTTTCTCTCATTTCACAGATTAACTATGATTGTAAGGAAAATGGTTGAAGGAAAAACTTTTCTTGTTAATTCGAAGCAACGATGTCGTGTATCCCAATAAGGAGAACATGATTGTAGTGCACTTAATAAAAAGAATGGAGATTATTACGAGTATCTAAGTTTGTCCCATTTAATGTTTGAACTTTGATTATAAGAAAAATGGTGGAAAGAAAAGTTTTTCCTGCTAATAAAAAGCTTCAATGTCATGTGTCCCAATAAGGAGAACACGATTGTAGTGCCCATAACAAAATGAATGGAGATTATTATGAGTATCTAAGTCTGTCCAATTTCACGGATAAACTTTGATTATGAAGAAAATGGCGGAAAGAAAAGCTTTTCCTGCAAATCCAAAGCATCAATCTCGTGTATCCCAAAGAGGAGAACATGATTGTAGTGCCCATAACAAAAAAGTAGAGATTATTACGTGTATCCAAGTTTGTCTCATTTCATGGATGAACTTTGATTATAAGGAAAATGGTGGAAAGAAAAGCTTTTCCAGTAAATCCAAAGCATCAATGTTGTGTATGACAATGAAGAGAACATGATTGTAATGCGTATAGCAAAAAGAATGGAGATTATTTCGAGCATCAAGGTTTGTATCAATTCTCGGATGAACTTCAATTATAAGGAAAATGGTGGAAAGAATTGCTTTTCTTGCAAATCCAAAGCTTCAAAGTCACATGTCCCAATAAGGAGAACACGATTGTAGTGCCCATAACAAAAAGAATGGTGATTATTACGTGTATTTATGTTTGTCCCATTTTACGGATAAACTTTGATTATAAGGAAAATGGTGGAATGAAAATCTTTTTCTGCAAATTCGAAGCATCAATGTCGTGTATCCCAAAGAGGTGAACATGATTGTAGTGCCCATAACAAAAAGGATGGTGATTATTACGAGTATCCAAGTTTGGCTCGTTTCACAGATGCAACTTTGAATATAAGGAAAAGCTTTTCCTGTCAATCCAAAACTTCAATTTCATGTATCTCATTCAGGAGAACATGATTATAGTGCCCATAACCAAAATAATGGAGATTATTATAAGTATCCAAGTTTATCACATTTCCTAGATGAGCTTTGATTATAAGGAAATTTGTAAAAAAAAAAAAAAGCTTTTCCTATAAATCCGAAGTATCAATGTCATTTATCACAATGAGGAGAACATGATTGTAGTGTCCATATCTAAAAGAATAGAGATTTTTACGAGTATCCAAGTTTGTCTTATTTCACGGATGAACTTTGATTATAAGGAAAATGTTGGAAAGAAAAGCTTTTCCTGCAAATCCAAAGCTTCAATGTCACATGTCCCAATAAGGAGAACACGATTGTAGTGCCCATAACAAAAGGAATGGAGATTATTACGAGTATCTAAGTTTGTCCCATTTTATAGATGAACTTTGATTATAAGGAAAATGGTGGAAAGAAAAGGTTTGCCCTCGAATCCAAAGCATCAATGTCGAGTATGACAATGAGGAGAATATGATTATAGTACGCATAACAAGAAGAATGGAGATTATTTTGAGCATTCAAGTTTGTCACATTTCTCGGATGAACTTTGATTATAAGAAAAATTATGGAAAAACAAGCTTTTCCTACAAATCCAAAGTATCAATGTCATTTATCACAATAAGGAGAACATGATTGTAGTGTCCATAACTAAAAGAATAGAGATTATTATGGGTATAATGAAATTGGTGGAAAGAAAAGCTTTTCCTGCAAATCCAAAGCTTTAATGTCATGTATCCCAATGAGAAGAACATGATTGTAGTGCCCATAACAAAAAGAATGGAGATTATTACGAGCATCCAAGTTTGTCCCATTTCACAGATTAACTTTGATTATAAGGAAAATGGTGGAAAGAAAAGCTTTTCCTACAAATTCGAAGCATCAATGTCCTGTATAATAATAAGGAGAATACGATTGTAGTGCCCATAACAAAAGGAAGGGATATTATTACAAGTATCGATGTTTGTCCCATTTCACGGATGAACATTAATTTTAAGGAAAATAGGGGGAAGAAAAGTTTTTCTTAAAAATCCAAAGTGTTAATGTCATGTATCAAAAAGATGAGAACATAATTGTAGTGCCTATAAGAAAAAGAATAGAGATTATTACGAGTACCCAAGTTTGTCTTATTTCATAGATAAACTTTGATTATAAGGAAAATGGTGGAAAGAAAAGCTTTTCCTGCTAATCCAAAGCATCAATGTCATGTATCAGAATGAGGAGAACATATTGTAGTGTGCATAACAAAAAGAATGGAGATTATTATGAGCATCCAAATTTGTCTCATTTCTTGAATGAACTTTAATTATACGAAAAATGATGGAAAGAAAAGCTTTTCCTACAAATCTAAAGTTTTAATGTCGTGTATCACAATGAGGAGGACATGATTGCAGTGCACATAACAAAAAGAATAGAGATTATTATGATTATCCAAGTTTGACACATTTCATGGATGAACCTTAATTATAAGGAAAATGGTGGAAAGAAAAGCTTTTCTTGCAAATCCAAAGCTTTAATGTCGTGTATCCCAATGAGATGAACATAATTTTAGTGCCCATAACAAAAAGAATGGAGATTATTGCAAGCATCCAAGTTTGTCCCATTTCACAGATGAACTTTGATTATAAGGAAAATGGTGGAAAGAAGAACTTTTCCTGCAAATCTGAATCATCAATGTCATGTATCCCAATGAGGAGAACATGATTGTAGTGCCCTTAACAAAAAGAATGGACATTATTACGAGTATCGAAGTTTGCCCCATTTCATGGATGAACATTAATTTTAAGGAAAATAGTGGGAAGAAAATCTTTTCTTAAAAATCTAAAGCATTAATATCGTGTATCCCAAAGAGAAGAACATGATTATAGTGGTCATAACAAAAAGTATCCAGGTTTGACTTATTTCACAGATGAACTTTAAGAATAAGGAAAATGGTGGAAAGAAAAACTTTTCCTACCAAATCAAAGCATCAATAGCATGTATCCGAATGAGGTGAACATAATTGTATTGCCCAATAACAATAAGAATGGAGATTATTATGAGTATCCAAGTTTGTCTCATTTCACGGATGAACATTAATTATAAGGAAAATTGTATAAAGAAAAGCTTTTCTTGCAAATTGAAAGCATCAATATTGTCTATCCCAATGAGGAGAACATATTGTAGTACCCATTAACAAAAAGAATCGAGATTATTGCTAGTATCCAAGTTTGTCTTATTTCATGGATGAACTTTGATTAAAGGAAAGTTATGGAAAGAAAAGCTTTTATTGCAAATCGAATGCATCAATATTGTGTATCTCAATGTTGAGAACATGATTATAGTACCCAATCACAAAAGGAATGTAGATTATTACAAGAATCCAAGTTTGACTCATTTGATGGACAAGATTTGATTATAAGGAAAATAGAGGAATGAAAGCCTTGTTTTGCCTAACCAAAGCATCAATATCATATATCCCATTAAGGAGAACATGATTGTAGTGCCCATAACAAAAAAAAAAAAAGGAAGATTATTACGGGTATCCATGTTTGTCTTATTTCATGGATAAACATTAATTATAAGGAAAGCAATGGAAAGAAAAGCTTTTCATGCAAATCCAAAGCATCAATATCATGTATCCCAATATGGAGAACATTATCGTAGTGCCCATTAACAAAAAGAATCGAGATTATTATGAGTATCCAAGTTTGTCTCATTTCATGGATGAATTTTGATTATAAAGAAAATGGTGGAATTAAAAGCTTTTCTTACAAATCTAAACCATCAATATCATTTATCCTAATATGGAGAACATGATTGTAGTGCCCACCAGTAAAAGAATTGAGATTATTACAAGTATCTAGGTTTGTCTTATATCATGGATGAACTTTGATTATAAGGAAAATGGTGGATGGAAAAGCATTTCTAGCAAACCAAAGTATCAATATCATGTATTCCAATGTGTAGAACATGGTTGTAGTGGCCACTAACAAAAAGAATTGAGATTGTTACGAGTCTCCAAGTTTGTCTTATTTCACAATGAATTTTGATTATAAGGAATATGGTGAAAAGAAAAGCTTTTCTTGCAAATGTAAAGCATCAATATCATGTATTCCAATGTGGAGAACATGATTATAGTTCCAAATAACAAAAAGAATAAAGATTATTACAAGTACTCAAGTTTGTTTCATTTTATGAATGAACTTTGATTATAAGGAAAATGGTGCAAAGGAAAGCTTATCTAGCAAATCCAAAGTATCAATATTGTCTATCCCAATAAGACAAATATGATTGTAGTGCCCATTAACAAAAAGAATCGAGATTATTACTAGTATCCAAATTTGTCTTATTTCATGGATGAACTTCGATTGTAAGGAAAATTATTGAAAGAAAAGCTTTTCCTACAAATCCAAAGCTTCAATGTCGTGTATCCCAATGAGGAGAACATGATTGTAGTGCCTAAAACAAAAAGAATGAAGATTATTATGAGCATCCAAGTTTGTCTCAATTCATGAATGCACTTTGATTGCAAAGAAAATGGTGGAAAGAAAAGCTTTTCCTGCAGATCTGAAGCCTTAATGTCATCTATCCCAATGAGGAGAACATGATTTTAGTGCCCATAACAAAAAAATGGAGATTATTACGAGCATCCAAGTTTGTCTTATTTCACAGATGGACTTTGATTATATGGAATATGGTGGAAAGAAAAACATTTCCTATAAATCCAAAGCATTAATATCGTGTACCCCAATGTGGAGAACATGATTGTAGTGCCCATAACAAAAGGAATAGAGATTATTATGGGCATCCAAGTTTGTCCCATTTCATGGATGAAATTTAATTTAAAAATAAGGAAATGGTGGAAAAAAAAGCTTTTCTTGCCAAATCAAAGCATCAATACCGTGTATTCCAATACAGTGAACATGATTGGAGTGCCTAATAACAGAAAGAATGGAGATTATTCAAGTGTCCATGTTCGTCTCATTTCACGGATGAACTTTGAGTATGAGGAAAATGGTGGAAAGAAAAGCTTTTCCTATAAATCCAAAGCATCAATATCGTGTATCCCAATGTAGAGAACATGATTGTAGTGCCCATAACAAAAAGAATAGAGTTTATTAACGAGTATCCAAGTTTGTCTCATTTCACAGATGAACATTGATTGTAAGGAAAATGGAGGGAAGAAAAGCTTTTTCTGCAAATCCAAAGCATCAATGTCATGTATCCCAATGAGGAGAACATGATTGTGTTGCCTATAACAAAAAGAATGGACATTGTTACAAGTATCCTACTTTGTCTCGTTTCACGAATAGACCTTAATTATAAGGAAAATAGTGGAAAGAAAAGATTTTCTTGCAAATCCAAAACATCAATATTGTGTATCCCAATATGGAGAACATGATTATAGTCCCATTAACAAAAGAATCGAGATTATTATAAGTATCCAAGTTTGTCTCATTTCACGAATGAACTTTGATTATAAGGAAAATGGTGGAAAGAAAAGCTTTTCTCACACAACCAAAGCATCACTGTCATGTATCCCAATGTAGAGAACATGACTGTAGTGCCCAATCACAAAAAGAGTGGAGATTATTACAAGAATCCAGGTTTGACTCATTTGATGGGCAAACTTTGATTATAAGGAAAAATGTGGAAAAAAAAACATTTTCTTGCCAAACTAAAGCATAATATCATGTGTCCCAATGACGAGGACGTGATTGTGGTGCCCATAATAAAAAGAATAGAGATTGTTACGAGTATCCAAGTTTGTCTCATTTCATAGATGAACTTTAATAATAAGGAAAATGGTGGAAAGAAAAGCTTTTCCTATAAATCAAAGCATCAACATCGTGCATTCTGTAGACACCTTATTTTATCCGGGCTATGTTTTTAGCAACCTAGGGCATGGACATGAGATGAGGTGATGATTGTCACTCGACAAAAAAGTATTTTTGAGAAGGTCAATGAGGCCTATGGATCATATCAAAGATAAATGCAAAGATGTGGCATCAAAGGATGTAGTTCAAGTTGTCCGGGGACAAAAGATATGAGAAAATTCACATATCGATACATGGTTCTCATGTATCGATACAATGTTCTAATGATCCAAAAATTTGAAATGTCCCTATTTTTATCGATACAACATGTAAATGTATCGATATAGGAGCTCATGTATTAGTACTCGGCAATGCCAAGACCAAAACGTGCATTCTATAAAGAAATGTATCGATACATAACAACATGTATCGATACAATGGTTCACAGTATCAACACAATCATCATTGTATTGATAAACTCAAGCTTTTTGGACCATATGTATCAATACATTCTATAATGTATTGATACATACAGGCCATTTTCCATGATCCGAGGATTTTTGACTCATCTACCATTGGTCAAAAACTCAAATTAACTCATTTCTTTGCATAAAAAAAGATCAAAACCCATATTAGATTATGAATTTGGACTTTTGAATTAATCAAAACATTCTTTTGAAGTCTAAATTAGATAAAAAATGTCAATGTCACATGATCACCTTACTCCTTCCTAGTTTGTTGACCAAGATCACCATCGCCACCCTATTTGCTAGAAAATCATTTCAGCATTTAAACCAAGCACCCTATGCCCATTGCATTGGCAGCAAGTTGCTCCCTACAGCCACTCTATAGCCAGCAAACTGACATCACTTTGTCCCCCTTGAGAAATGACCCAAAACACCACTAAATTGGCTCTAAAATGCTGGTATAAATAGACTACTTATACCTCAGCTGAGGGACTTTAGATTCCAACTTGTTTTAGCTTCCAAAAACATATTCACATATTAGGAAAACCAAATCCCGTAGCTCTTAACTCATTACCAAAAAATACCCCTAAAACACTTATGCTCAACCATTACACATTTTGAAAATCACCCTCATCCATACCAAAACCAAAACCTCATTATTTCTCTCTTTTTCTTGCTTATTAACAATTAGGAAAAGAGGGAAATTCAAGCCATCTCTACTGCTCCAACTATTTGGCCAAAAATTGAAGTTTTATTGGTATAACTTCTTACTTTATCACTTTTATTTTTTGTTTTTTAGCATTTTCATCATTTCAATGAGCTCTCCATGTTTCCATCACCCTCTTAGGATTCTCATGCCTTATTGTGGCCTTTGGTTGTGGTAGTTTAGGATTTGGATGCCTTAATGCCTCTTTGATGTGCAAAATGCCTCATTTCATCGTCATTATTTTCATAGCTCTTACTCATGCATTTTATGCCATATCCACACACCTTGTTATGATTAATCCATGTATAAATCCTTAGCCTAGCATATTTCAAGCACATTTGTATGTTAGCTTGCATTTTTTCATGAATGAGTTTTGTTTTCAGCATGTTTCACTCCATGAGATATATGCGTAACACTTTCTTTATCAAGACCATTGGTAAAGTTTGCATCCCCATTTATGTTTTGTGCCATCCCCTTATATGCTTATTGTCTTCTCTTTGTCTAAATGCATGTTTGATGGCTATCAAAAACTGATTTTCAAAACCTCCCCAAACCAAGCATATTAACCTCAACCAATGAGGATTAGCATGAACTTAGCATTTTCCTTAAAGTTATCAAAATATCTTGGGGAAACTTAAGTTCTTTAGATCTGGAATCTTGGTTAAACGAGCTCAAATCTTTTGATTTTGCAACGAAAATGGCCTTACACTTGTTCCCGAAATGTTCATGCCTTGTTTTTGAGTCGAAACCTTTAGTGGTATGATCAACGGGCTATTTCATCATCCCAAAATACTTCAGGGTTATGCAAATGAGTTCGTGACACTTATGCCACTCTTTTCCTTCAGTCATGGACGTTTGAATGTCGATGACTCGAGTTTAGACCCATAAACATAAAAAAATAAGAAAATATCCTCTGTTTTACTTTATCCCCTACTAGCAGCAGCATTGTTACAAATTGAAAAATCACTTTAAAATCCCAAATGATTTTTGGTGAATTCTAAAATATTTGTCTCTGAACATGTGTCAAAATATCTTTAAAACGAAGTCTTATTCAACCCCGGATCAATCCGGATGAAAGAGTTATGATTTTTCAAACCTAGACTATCCGAAATCCCTAGAGTTAACAAAGTGCATTTTAGTTAGGCTATTTAGGCCCACTAAATGATTTTTCTCTATCCATCCAGCATTTTTCCTAAAAAGCTCATGAAATTCCTTTTCTGGAAATGTATTATTTGCAATTTTTTGATAACAAATAAGTCCAAAATGATTTTTCAAATTTTGACACACCTTGTTCTACTCTGCCAGCAATGAAATTAATCCGAATTTGAAAATTTTTCCCCCAAGAAAATGACTTTTTGGGACATTAGGAATATTTTTAGATTGACCGTCATCGAGTTACTTTTCTAATGGTATCTTGTCCACCCTATAAAGCCTTCAACCAATTTAGAATAAATTCAGAAAGTGGGTTCATGCGATGCTGTCCCATGTTCTAGATCATGGTCAAAATTAAGTTGTTTCCCCAAATTTTATCTTGAGACATTCGAATGTCCCTGTATCATCTTGATCAGACCCGAGAACATGCTTTGACCTCCAACAAGCTTGTATCAAGGAACGAATATTTTTTTTACATCTTTACCATCCTTATTCACAATAATTTCTTTTGTTAAAAATCATTGAGACCCTCACACATTTCCTAAATCACAAAGTTTTGTCAACGTAAGTTTTCCAACTCAACTTCATTAAAGAGTGTTAGATATGTCACTTTCGGGGATACTTCAACCTTGACCTTTCGAGGGGATACTCTAACCCCGCTTTTCAAAATTGTCAAGATTTAAAAATCTTCCTTTGTCAAAATTATTTGTCATCCATGGGATACTCAAACCCTATCTTTTCGAAGGGATATTTTAACCCTGTCTTTTAGCTACATTTAAATTTTTCTCCTTCTCGGGCTTTCATGAATGTGTCAAGAAAACCTCACTCAATCAAAGAACCTAGATGTGTCTCGAAAATTGTCAATTCGGTTATTCCTAGATAATCAATGCCAATTGTGAGATAAATTCCAGTAGTCCATCTCTCCCCAATATCATTACATTGAATGGTACATGTTATGTTACT
The DNA here is from genome assembly GCA_038382065.1 of Adansonia grandidieri. Taxonomy (NCBI): domain Eukaryota; kingdom Viridiplantae; phylum Streptophyta; class Magnoliopsida; order Malvales; family Malvaceae; genus Adansonia; species Adansonia grandidieri. Next base: position 51,357 of record JBBYHK010321565.1, on the reverse strand, counting down.
TCATTCATTATCGTACTAACGTGATTTCTTCGTGATGATTATTTGCATGCATGTTTTCAAAACATTTCAAGTAAAACTAAAGGTAATATTCCATGTGGGTATCTCTCCAGTGCCTGAAGTGGAATATTCCATTTTTCAAAGTAAAATCCAGAGGTCATTTTATTGAAAATCTCTATATTACCCATCTCTCTTGGGCATGTATGAGATTAAATCTTTTCATCAAAACCTGGATTTGTATTTCTATAAAATTCATGCATTAAAAGAGGGTTATATCAAAATAATGACAAGTTAAGATCAAAAGAATTGAAACTGAGATAGGACATAGCTAGTAAGGTACTGATATCAGGCATCGCAAAGAGGTTTGTACCTTATCATGTGTAACGAACTCTCAAATCCAATGATGAATCTTTATACTACGAAGACCACAGGATTGATGTTTTAAGTTTCATAACTCAAAACATAGGTTTCAATAGGCATCCGATCATGCCTAGCCCAAAATGATCATTGGGAACTCCATGCATTGGCCATTTCATGATAGTCATCCGAGACCAATAAGATGAGCGATTCTTCTTATGGTCCCTTCATTGTATCACAAGTCTAGAATCCATACATTCCTATTCTCATCACATCGCAAAAGAAAAGTCTTGGTCAAGAAGACATTTCTAAGTTAGAAAAATATTTTAAGTTGTATACACCCATAGATCTGCAAGGATCCACCCTGGGGCACGTTGCAATAGGTCGGTGACTCTGCTGAGGATTGTACAGAGAGTTAGGCCAATAACTAATTGTGTCTTACTAGGTTCCCAGTTCTTTCGATCTTCGGTCATTATTTAACTAAGACCCTTTTTCATTTTGTCAACTAATCTTTTGTTTGGCATGATTGTCAAGATTTTCTTATTTTCGAATAATCATCATTTTAATAAAAATGGTAATACGGGAGTAAGCAAAAAGGTTTGATTGTTTCCCTATCACACACTGTGCACTTACATGTGCATAAGAGTCCCGCCAAACTCCATGAAAAGGTTATAACCCAATCATTAGGAGGAAGTGAGCTATCTGCCTTTGTGAGTAGCCCTCCATACAAGCAAAGCAATAATTTTTTGATGTAAATTACTTATGTCTCTCGTGAGTAACCCTCCACATTTGCATAGGGAAATACATCCAACGGATCAAACCTGTTTTGCCAAACCCATGATGGGTCTAGGATTAAGGTCCCTCGACTGTCCTTATCGGACAAAGGAATAATTAAAATACCTATTTAGGCATTAACTTAAACCTCATGTAGTGAGCCCTATGAGGTAAACCATGTCAAACCATCCCAAAATGCTACCAAAATACCTGGAGAATATGGTCACTTGGGGAAACATTCCTAACCTTTACTTCTAATTACCATAATTATGTAGGTGACAATGAGTATACAATTGTCACCTACATCGGCATTTTCATCATTTATTAACACATGCCATCATGCCACCCAAACAATGGCTAACCTTTGTGTAAATAAGTGACGGTGAACAAAAACCATCATTCACAATGTCTTATACTATAAGTTGTTATGCTATTCGAGTCACGGCTTAACGCGTATCCGCACTAGTGGTTATAAATGAATATTACTACTGGTCGATTATTTTTCCATCAAAATAAGATATTGCATCACCTCATAAAGGGTAGATTACATCCTGGCATGTTGAAATGCTACCTGTTTATCATCTCACCACCTTGGTTGAGGCATGTTATGATTTTTTTTTGTTCTGATGTTCTTAAATTCTTTATTTCCTTACATTTGTCTCTTCTATGCACTAACATATTTTCCCTTTGCTTGTGTTTTGATGTATGCATCATCTCATCATAACTATCACGACTATCATCATTTTGGGACAATTGTTCTGGCTCGATGTTTAGTAATAGGCATCATTTATGGAGCAACAGCTTATCTCCACTATCGAGTCCTTTGAAAATGTCAGAACATGGTGAAAAGGTCGCTAACGTCAAGACGGGAACATCCTAAAGCCCAACTACATCTCAGAAATGCATGAAGAGGTCAAGTTCAATTTTTGTCAGAATGATTGTCGAGAATTGAAGCATATTCGGGACAGTTAGGATAATAACGAGAAAAAAGCCTTCACTAAAAGTATGGAGATATAATTCTCTTACTTTGAGTTTAGTTGGATGATGGCTTGTTGTGAGCAGTGACATAGTTTTGGAATTCGGCTTACTGATGTTTCACCTTTAACCAACAAGATTTAGTCCCTACCATTGATGAGTACACAGCTCTAGCCGACATAAAAAGGGCCAAGTCACATCGGATTTACTGCAAAGTGCTAATGCCTCATCTGTTTAAGAAAAGGTTGAGAAAAATTCTTGGAGTCACAAAAGCATGGGTTGACGGTTACATCAAAGTAAAAGGGAGCAGCGAATGCATCTCTTGGGCTAGCTTGAAAAAGGCAATGGTAAATCTTTCTGATCAAAATAAAGATCAAGGTGTCTACGCTTTGGCAATCTATGGGCTCATTATATTCCTGAAGACTTTAGGTTATGTAGAGGCAGCAATCATAGATTTCTTTTCTCATCTATGTTTCAATATCAACCCTACTTCCACCCTCAGCTTTTGTAAAAAAACGAGAATAGGAAGGTTTACCAGGTGTGCCCCATTGCTCCAGATATGGCTCCTAGGTTATTTTTGAGTTAAGAAAGGGAGAGTCAGGCAAAATTTCTTTTTCAAGATTAGACAGAAAAGCATTGGGTCAAGGAATTACAAAACTTTAGGGAGGAAGAAATCATATGGAAAGCCCCATGGATGTTCCCTCAGTCGATTGTGTATAGATATGAAGACTACACTTGTGTACCACTCTTGGGATTATGGGGAAATACTAGTTATGCTTCTCTATTGGTATTGCATTAGTTCCAGTGCTAGCAATTCATCTTGTTCTTCTAAGACTTGGACATTGGGATTTTGAATACGGAGAGCCCAATTATAAAACAAAAGTCCAGTTAGCTTTCCAAGCTTGGAAGAAGATCCATTGTATGGAAAGATACTGGAGAGGAAGCCCTACCAAGCCTGGATACGAAGAATGGAGACTCTGCAGTATCAACAATCCATTGCCTCCACCTAACCTAGAGATACTATAAGTCCCAATAGAGGAACCATCTTCTGAGATCGAGGTACTTAAAAGGGAGTTCGAGCGAGAAAAGGCATCATTTACTATAGAAATCTCTCGACTTAAGGAAGAAAAGGGCCAGCTAGAGATGGATATCTATCTTAGGAGAGTGAAATGGATCAAGTCATTAAAAAAAGGGATCACTTTAAAGATGACCTCGAAAGCCTAACCAAGGATTATGTGATGCTTAAAAAAGCTAACAAGTCTCGACATAATGGCAAGACATCAGCCGAATGGGAAGCGAAAGTTGCCACTCTCAATTGCGAGCTGAATCAGCAAAAGGAGAAAGTCAAAACCAACAAAAAAAAGTTCACGAGGGCATGTGCTCTTGCTTCAACATACCAACGAAGAAATCAAGGACTCGAAGCCTAAATACAAGATACAATAGTTGCTAAGGTTGAAAATGAAGCCCTCATTCATAGAATCCAAAAGTTAGAATGGTCTCCCCAAGTTCATCAAGGTCATATCAATGAACTAGCAAAGGCTCTTGAGCAATACAAATTAGAGTGGCAAGCGACAATCGACCAAGCACATCTAAACTACAAGAACAACATCAACGCTTCACTGAACAAGTTTAGATGGCTCAACAAGAGGCAGATGACATGATTGAAGCAGCTCGATCCATAAGGTGAGACATCATAACTGCTAGAGATTGTGAGCAATAACTTTTGGGTTTTCTTGATCGTGCGATTACATAATTTAATCACGTTAGATACTTCCAAATATAATCATGTCGTAAAGAAAAACCCTTTTGTGACTCTATGAATGATGTTATTGATGAAGCTGTTCCAAGAATCAATTGTCTCCAATGCATATGCACATTTAATTTCACCTTTTTTCACTACACTTGCATCAATCATTTATTATCTTAACTCATCATTGCATCGTAAATGCTCATCAATAAATACATTTTTAAATAAAAGTCTAATACAATAATTGGGCCATAACAACGCAAGGAATTCCAAGATTTATCAAAAACATGAAATATTACATCACACATTGCGACAATATAAGGCACCGTAAACAAATAATGAGAGTGATCATGAAGCTTGTATTAAATGACTTTAGCCAATGGTTAAGGAATCACAAGACTGGATGCTTCGCCAACAATACGAAATGCAAAATCAAATCACAAAACTTATGGAAGTAATGACCACCTTTATAAAAGAAAAAGGGTAAGCTAGCACTACTAAAACAGGGAATGATCCTTCCAACACTGAAAGTCCCCCTGCCAATAATCTAGAAACTGCCCAAGGGGAAATTAGACAAGAACAACGGCCTACTCCTACACTTGCCGCTCAGGCTTTGCCAGTCATCTACCTAAATCCTATTGCGGCAGGTTAATTCATTACAGTACTTAAGGGGTGAATGCAGGAGTCTCATCGGCAGATCCGATAACCCTGGACCATGAGGAACTAGAGAAAACACAAGGCCAAAAGTCCACCATGACTGCATAAGAAGTGAACAAATTCCAGATATTGGAAAAATGCCTTTAAGCTATCGAGGGGAGTGACAAGTTTGGAGCTCTTGATGTGCAATCACTGTCTTTAGTGTCCAACCTTATCATTCCCCTGAAGTTTAAAGTCCTAGAGTTTGAGAAGTTTAATGGAACCACAAACCCTTCCGTCCATGTTCGAATATACCTATGAAAGATGGCCGAGTATGAGAAAGATGAAAAGCTCTTCATCCATTGCTTCCAACACAACCTCATTAGGGTAAAGCTTGGTGGTATATCGAGCTAGACAATGTGAAAATCCAATCATGGGCTGACTTGGCTAAGGCCTTTCTTAACCAATACTAACATGTGTCGGATTAAGTGTCAGATTAACTTTCCCTCATGAATATAAAAAAAAAATCCACTGAAAGTTTCAGGCAATATGCCCAAAGGTGGAGAGAAGAAGCAGCCCTAGTCTAGCCTCCCTTTACAGAAAAAGAGATGATAGTCACTTTCATTCACACCTTACGTGCTCCTTATTATGAAAAGCTCGTAGGAAATGCCACTAATAAATTTGCAAACCTAGTTTTTTTTGGACAAATAATTGATGCAGCCATTAAGAGTGGTAGAATATTAATCGGGGAACATCTAGATCGAGCAAGAAGTCTATTGCCAGTAAGAAGAAAGAAGAAGAGGTTAATGTCATAAGTTATGCTCGCTCATCCTAGCCAAAATGGTGTTAAATACTCGACCCTCATTACCCAAGCATGCTGTATTCTCACTTTATCACAATACCCCCTTAGCTAATTAATGCCATAACCTATAACCCATCCTTTATAATCCCATTCAACCCACCACAAAGCTACCCTCCATAAGTTTACCAAAGTACCAATGGAGCAACCAATAATACATCTGGCAATCAAGGTGCAAATCAATAATGACAATATTTTGATCATATCCCTATGTCTTATAAGGAGCTCTACAAACCTTGCTCCATGTTTATTGGCCCCAATATATATCCCAGAAAAAAAGCCACCATACCCGCAATGGTACAACCCTAACACCCACTATGAATACCATGCTGGGGTAGCAGGGCATGACATTGAAAACTACATATCTTTCAAACAAAATATGCAAAATCTAATTAACTCAAAAGTCTTACACTTTGGGACAAACTAGGGTCCAAATATTGTCGCCAATCCTTTACCAAACCACACTGAGCTAGCTGTAAACATAATTGACAAATATGAAGTCAAGGCAAGCATAGAGGATGTAAGGATGCCAATGTTCTTGATCTACCAAGCATTGCTTTCGGTCAGGTTGCTTAACGTAATAGAAATATTAGAAGACAATTTTCACAATTTCTATGACTTCCACACAGTAGTAGGTCATACCCTACAAATATGTGGGGAATTTTAGGTCCTTGGTTTAAAGGATGATGAATGAAGGCCAAAAAGAATTCTCCTATGAAGTCACACCTACTGCTGAATCTATCAACATGATAGGAGATGAAACCATGTAGCCGCCTTATAGGAGAAACTGACCCCTCATTCCTTATGGCAAGTCAAGTCCTAAAGTCAGTTCTTCGACACTTACACCAAAGTTAGTTATGGAGGTACCTAAACCATTCTTGTATAAGAGCAACAAAGCTATCCCATGGAAGTACAAGAGTTAAGTAGTAATGATTGGAGAACTAACTCCTGTAGCTATTGCAATGAAACTATCAGGAGTTAGTCACCTAACCTGAAGCTATAAGTATTATGCTCTCCCAACCTAAGAAAAATAAATGGTAGATGTATCTCCAAGCACCGGTACCACTCAAGCTTAAGCAAAGAATTTTGAGCCTGAGAAAGTTAAAGAAGCAGTGAGTAAAAAAGAATAACAAAGTTTCTCAAGTTCATCAAGCATAGTGAATACTACATTGTGGACCACTTAAGCAAATATCCCACTAAGATTTCTATACTATCTCTGCTCTTTAATTCAAAGGTTCATTGAAATGCATTATTGAAGGTGTTCAATGAAGCATACATGCCACCAAATGTCTCTGTGGATAAATTGGATCGGTTAGTGAACAACATCACGATCGATAATTATATCTCCATCACTAATGATAAAATCCCACTCGGAGACAGGGGTAGTTATAAAGCTTTCTACATCACTACCCATTGCAAGGGACATATTTTGCCCAAAGTACTCATAGATAATTTGTTAGCCCTTAATATTATGCCCATGACTACATTAAGCAAACTCTCTATTGATCAGTCCAAAATCAAGAGTAGCCATACCATAGTCTAAGCTTTTGATGGAACATGTCATAAAGTAATTGAAAATATCACAATCCAGCTCTAGACAGGCCTATGTACATATAAAGTTAACTTTCAAGTTATGGATATTAATCCATCTTATAATTGCCTATTAGGAAGGCCATGGATACACTCTGCTGGGGCTGTCCCATCCTCTCTCCATTAGAAGCTAAAATTTGTGATAGATAATAAATTAGTCACCATTAGGGCTGAAGAAGAAATGATCACTATTGCTTTCACTAAAGAGATCTACATAGAGCCTAATAAAGATGCATCGAAGTCATCTTTCCAATCTTTCGAGTTTGTTAATGCAACATTTATAGGAGAAAGATTACCAATAGTTGAACCTCACTATCAAAGAGTACCCACTTGGGTTTAAAAATGACCATTAGCAAAGGTTCACGTGCTAAAAAAGGGCTTGGCAAGAATCTACAAGGAATGGTCCAAGCTCTGTAGGTCATCAGTAAAGTCAACAAAAGGGGCTTGGGATTCAAGGCTAAGGTGTAGTCAAGAAGACAGCAAGAAAAAAGGGTCCACAACCAATAGATGACACGATCATTGGGTCAAGAGAAGGAATCAAAGCCAATAATGTTCCCATCTCTCCATGAGATATTCTGTTTGGGAGGGAATCGATTCGAGCCAACTAGAAGAGCAAAAGGCTAAAGATGTCTTGGTCATCTTAAACAAAGCCCTCTAGTACCTTAATCTCCAGGATACCAAGCCATAAAATTTATGTCCTTCCACCTATACTTGATTTTGATGATAGGGTCATAATGGAAGTCCCTACACTTTTCCAGTCCCTTTTATGTAATATCAAGAAATGAAAACCTACCTATCCTAGCCCAAAGGTAGGTAGGTGTCCTATGTAAGGGACATTTTTATCAAACATTATCAATGAAATGACTTTTGCATATATCATTCCATATTGCACGCTTACATCACTTTTCAGTCTCTTTATCTCAATTACTCTTTGCCTTTATTCTTATCCAAATCCTTGGGTTGTGTGTATGCCTTTGCAATGTTTATTTCTTCACCTTTTCAAGTGTCCTAACAACAGTGACATGGATGTGTCTGATGGGTTTCTAAAGATCGATTTTGAATAGTTAATTTGCACTAGTGAAGTTGATCCTAAAGAAGATTTCGAAGAAAGCACTGTACCACCAGTCCTCTTACAATTAGTTGAGAAAGAGGAGAAACAGATACTTAGGAGGATCGAAAGAAGGTTAAAATCAGAACCTTAATAAAGTTAATGACAAGGACCAAGCTGATAGAATTACTCCAAGAATATCGGGATATATTCGCTTGGTCATATCAAGACATGCCAAGAGTGGACATTGATATAGTGGTCCACAAGCTTCCCATCAAGCCTAGATGCAAATCGACATAGTAAAAGTTAAGGAGGATGAAGCTGGAGATACTCTTCAAAATTAAAAAGGATATGAATTTGTTTGATGCAGGGCTTATCGAAGTAGCCAAGTATCCAGAATGGGTTACCAATATAGTCCCAGTCCTAAAGAAAGATGACAAAGTATGAATATACATCAATTATCGAGATCTAAATCGAGCTAGTCCCTATGATAACTTCCTATTACCGTACATTAACACTCTGGTAGACAACACGGCCAAGAATTCTCTTTCTCTTTCATGGATGGATTTTCAGGCTACAACTAAATCAAGATAGTGCCAGAAGATATGAAGAAAACGAGTTTCGTAACTATGTGAGGGATATTTTACTATAATGTCATGCCCATTGGACTCAAAAATGCTGGGGCAACCTATCAACGGGCCATGGTACCTTTATTCCATGACATAATGCACAAAGAAATTAAGGTATACATTGATGACATGATTGCCAAGTCAATGAAAGAGGTTGAGCATGTCGCAGACTTTCAGAAACTTTTTGAATGGCTACAAAAATTTCAACTTAAATTGAATCCTGCCAAATATACCTTTAGAGTCACTTTGGACAAGCTTTTAAGCTTTATAGTTAGCGAAAAAGGGATTGAAGTTGACCTAGATAAAGTCAAAGCCATTCAAGATATGCCATCACTTCAAGCCCAAAAAGAAGTGAGAAGCTTTTTGGGGGGACTAAATTACATTGCCCGATTCATATCCCAACTCACTGATAAATGGGATCCCATCTTTCAACTCCTTCACAAACAAAATTCCAGAGAGTGGAATGAGGCATGTCAAAAAACCTTTGATAAAGTCAAACATTATCTGTTGGGCCCACCAGTGTTGGTACCATCGATGCCCAGGCGACCTTTAATCCTTTACTTGGCAGCTTTCAACAAGTCTATAGGTTGTGTATTAGGGCAGCATGATGAGTCAAGAAAAAAGGAACAAGCAATCTAATACTTAAGCAAAAGGTTCACAAAATGCAAGTGCAATTACTCCATAATCGAGAAATTATGCTGTGCTTTGGTATGGATAGCCAAGAGACTCAAGCAGTACATGCTGTATCACACCACATGTTTGATTGCAAGGCTTGATCCTATCAAGTATCTATGAGAAGCCCCTGCACTATTGGGAAGGCTAGCTAGATGGTAAGTCCTACTTTCTGAATACGATATTGCCTGTGTTAGCTAAAAGGCAATCAAATGTAGTGCAATAGTTAACTTTTTGGCAAGTGGAACAGTAGATGACTATGAACCCCTAACTTTTGACTTCCCAGATAAAGATCTAATGTGCATTTCTGGAGACGAAAATGCCTTAAACCAAGATCAATCCTGGAGGATGTATTTTGATAGAGCATCAAACACTCTAGGACATGGAATTAGGGCAATATTGATATCACCTGACAGGAGTCATTACCCATTCATAGCAAGGTTACATTTTAACTGCACAAATAATATCGCAAAATATGAAGCTGGTGAGATTGAGAGGAATGTCAAGACACTACAGGTGTTCGATGATTCAGCCTTAATCATCTACCAAGTGAAAGAGGAATGGCAAACTCATGACGCCAAGCTGATGCAATATGGGAAACTGATAGCAAAACTCAAGAAAGAATTGGATGATATCAATTTTCGACATTTACCAAGAGAAGAGAACCAAATAGCTGATGCTTTGGCTACTTTGTCATTCATGTTTGAAGTCAACCAAGAGTCAGACATTGCTCCAATCCAAATGAGCATTTACATAACTCTGGTTCATTGTCATAGTGTCAAAAAGAGAAGGATGGCCTACCGTAGTACTATGACATCTTTCGTTACATCGAGCATCAGTAATATCCCAAACATGCAACCAAGACTGATAAAAGGACTATCAGAAGGCTAGCTATAGGATTTGTTCTCGATGGAAAAATCTTATACAAAAAGAGTCACAATCAACTATTGCTCAGATGCATCGACACTCTCAAAGCCAAAAGGATCCTAAAAGAAGTTGATGAAGGGATTTGCGGCTCATATGCTAATGGACATAGATAGCCAAGCAAATCATGAGAACGGTTTATTACTGGTTGACCCTCGAGAGAGACTACATCAATTATACCCAAAAATGCCATAAGTGTCAAATCTATGCGGTCAAGATCAATGTCCCTCTAGCATCACTTCACGTCATGATGGCTCCGTGGCCTTCCTCCATGTGGGGCATGGATATGATCGAGCTGATCACCTCTAAAGCTTCCAATGGGCATCGTTTTATCTTGGTAACATTTGACTATTTCACTAAATGGGTAGAGGCTACCTCATATGCTAATGTCACTAGATCGACTGTCTGTAGGTTTGTTAAGTGGGACATCATCTATAGATATAACCTCCTGAACTAAATCATCATAAACAACATAAGTAACTTAAACAATAAAATGATGCAAGCTATCTGTATACAGTTCAAGATCTAGCATCATAATTCTATCCCTTATCACCTAAAGATGAATAGGGCAGTCAAGGCGGCTAATAAGAACATCAAAAGAATAGTTAGAAAATGTCCGAGACTTACAAAGACTGGCATGAGAAGCTATCCTTTGCACTTTATGCCTATCGACCTCAGTTGGCACTTCCATAAGCACTACTCCATTCTTCCTTGGCTTGGGATGGAAGCTATATTGCCTATCAAAGTAAACATCCCTTCTCTCAGAGTCTTGTTGGAAACTAAACTCGAAGAGGCTAAATGGGTCAAGAATAGATATAACCAGCTTAACTTCATCGAGGAAAATTGCATGAAAGCCATCTGCCATGGTCAAATATATCAAAGACACATGATCTGAGCCCATGATAAAAAGACGCACCCACAATAATTTCACCCAAGAAAATTGCTCTGAAGAAGATCCTCTCAATTCACAAAGATACATGGGGCAAGTGGACCCTTAATTGGGAAAGACCATATATCGTGAAGCAAGCCTTTTTCGAAGGGGCCCTAATTTGTCAGAAATGGATGGTAATGCCTTATCTAACCCAGTCAACTCAAATTCTGTCAAGAAATATTACACGCAGAGGGTGAAAACCTGATAAGGCATCCTTTAAAAAAAAGAAAACAAAAACAAACAACAAAAAAAAACAAAAACGAAAAAAAAAGGTCTAAATAAAAATCCAAGAAGGCCATTTGCGCAACCAACCTAACTACAGTGGAAAACCTATAGGGACAAGTTGAGAAGATCAATTTTGATAGGGCATAGATTGAGATCACTTACAGAACAAAGTGAAGCAATCCTAAGGATCTTTTAAAGACCAACTCATGCTAGTCACATTCATTGTTTAAGAAAGATCTTGAAAAGCACCTAAAAAAATTCATGTCATAATCTTCAGAGGCATCTTTTGCCCAAAAGATCATCCTTCTGGCCACCCTATCCTTTGTTTGTCAAAAGATATACCGAGTTATGTCTCTTTATTGTCATGAAGAAATTTTGTCTTATTTCTTTTAACCCTTGTACAATTCATATTGCACTTATCATTTAGTTGATAATGTTTGATAATCAATTGAAAGGAAAAGAAAAGCATAGGGAACTCTGCTCATGCCCTAATCATCAAGATCATGCACTTTTTGTGTCCAAACACTCGTTTGGCATGACCATACACCAAACCATTTCTTGCTTTCACAAGCCATATCTTAAGAAAAAAAACATTTTAAGCTAAACAAAAATTAACCCATGTGTTCTATCAGAACCCTATCAAAACTAGAGACATTAACCTAATCAGTCAAACAGTCTTTAAATTGTTGACAATGCCTTCTAATTGTTAGATTTTTTGTCATATCCCTAATGGAGCCAGGATAAACTACAATCCCCAACAGGATTAGGAAAATTCTCATCCGTAGTTGCAACAAAGATGAATTACTATCCCTATAAGAGTCTGAATGATGTATAAGAAAAACTATGGCTATCTCCTGTATTAGACTTCACATCATGCAATAATGACAGCATTCACATCATGCATTCACATTACCATCACACATCATGATTTTTATAATGACACTTTAAGCCAAATTCATAAAACCTTCAAGAAGGCCCTAGTAAGAACTCTAAGCTTTATAAACCAAGCATTATTCAGGTGGCACCTACCAAGAAACCTTCTTAAGCCTACAAGTCAGTGGCACCCTCTTCAAAGCCCACAAGTCGATGGCACATTTTTAATGCCCACAAGTCACTGGCATTCTTTTCAAAGCCCATAAGTCGGTGGCACCTTTCCTAAAGCCCATAAGTTAGTGGAATCCTTCAAAGCCCATAAGTCAATGGCACCCTTTTCAAAGCCCACAAAACAGTGGCACCTTTTTCAAAGCCCATAAGTCAGTGGCACCTTTTCAAAGCCCACAAGTTAATGGCACCCTCTTTAAAGGCCACAAGTCAGTGGCACTTTTTCAAAGCCCATAAGTTAGTGGCACCCTATTTCAAAGCCCACAAGTTAGTGGCACCTTTCTAAAAGCCCATAAGTCAGTAGCACCTTTTCAAAGCCCACAAATCAGCTACAACTTTCAAAAAGCCCATAAGTCAATGGCACTTCTTCAAAGCCCATAAGTTAGTGGCACTCATTTCAAAGTCCATAAGTCAGTGGCACCTTTTTTAAAGCCCATAAGTCAGTGGCACCTTTTTCAAAGCCCATAAGTCAGTTGCACTTTTTCAAAGCCTACAAGTTAGTGGCACCCTCTTTAAAGCCCACAAGTCAGTGGCACATTTTCAAAGCCCACACAAGCTGGTGGTACCTAAGTCTAAGTCAAAGCCCATAAAATCTAGCATCACCCGAGTCAAAGCCCATACAAGCTGGTGGCACCTAGTCTGAGTCAAAGCTCACACAAGTTAGTGGCACCCGAGTTAAATGCCACATCGGCTGGTGGCACCCAAGTTTAAGTCAAAATACACACAAGTTAGTGTCACCCACATAAAAAAATCCATGATACTCTGCACCTACCTAAGAGGGTCAAACCTTAGAAAACCTAACACCCTAGTGTTCTGAGGAGCATCATTCCACCTCAAAGAAAATAGTGTTTATTCATCTTTGCCATGTTCTTAATTTTCAGCAATGGTCAAAGAGGGGTAGCTATAGACACCTTATTTTGTCCAAGGTAATTTTTAGCAATCTCAGGCATAGACGTGAGGGGCAACAATGATCGATATCAAAGGTAAATGCAAAGATGTGGTATCAAAAGATGTAGTTCAAGGTGTCTAAGGATAAAAGATACAAGAAAATTCATAATTTTGCTTGAATGTATCGATACATGGTTCTCATGTATTGATACAATGCTTTAACATGCCAAAAATTTGAAATGTCCCCATTTGTATCGATACAACATGTAAATATATTGATACATAAGCTTCTGTATCAACACAAGAGCTCATGTATGATACTAGCCATGCTAAGACCAAAACATGTGTTCTGTAAGATAATGTATTGATACATATCATGATGTATCAATACAATGGTTCATAGTATCGATACAATGATCATTGCATCAATATAATGTTCATTATATAGATACAATTAAGGTTTTTGGACCAAATGTGTAGATACATTCTGTAATGTATCGATACATACAGGCCATTTTCAATAGTCTGGGCATTTTTTTTACTTATCTACCATTCTTCCAAAACTCGATTTTAACTCGTTCTTTGCATAAAAAAAGATCAAAACCCACATCAGATTATGAATTTGGGCTTTTGAATTAATCAAAACATTTTTTGAAGTCTAAATTAGATAAAAAAATGTAATGTCACATGATTACCCTACTCTTCCCTAGATTGTTAACCAAGATCACCATTAGCCACTCTATTTGATGGAAAATCATTTAAGCATTTGAACTAACCACCCTATGTCTATCACATTGGCAGCAAGTTGCTCCCTACAGCCACTATATAGCCACTAAGCTAACATCACTTTGTCCCCTTTGAGAAATGACCAAAAACACTCCAATTTGGCTTCAAAATACTAGTATAAATAGACCACTTATACCTCAGCTAAGGGACTTTAGATTTCAGCTTGTTTCAACTTCCAAAACATATTCCTACACCAAGAAAACTAGAATCCCATAGCTCTTCACTCACCACCCAAAAATAGCCCCAAAATACTCTTTCTTAACCATTACACATTTTAAAAATCACTTCATCCATACCAAAACCACATTATTTCTCTCTTTTTCTTGCTTATTAACAACAAGGAAAAGAGAAAAATTCAAGCCATCTCTATTGCTCTAATTATTTGGCCAAAAAGTGAAGTTTTATTGGTATAACTTCCTACTTTATCACTTTCATTTTTTATTTTTTAGCATCTTCATCATTTTAGTGAGCTCTCTATGTTTTCATCACCCTCTTAGGATTATCATGCATTATTGTGACTTTTGGTTATGGTAGTTTAGCATTTGGATGCCTTAATGCCCCTTTAATGTGCAAAATGCCTCATTGCATCCTCATTAGTTTGATATCTCTTGCTCTTGCATTTTATGCCATATCCATGCATCTTATTATCCTTAATCCATGTATGAATCATTAGTGTAACACATTTCAAGCACATTTAAATATTAGCTTGCATGAATCATTGTCATTTTTAGCATCTATAACATTTTCTTGTTAAAATGCATAACATTTTCTTTGTCTAGACTATTGGTAAAGTTAGCATCCCTATTCATGTTATGTGCCATCCCCTTGTATGTTTGTTATCTTCCCCTTGTCAAAATGCATGTTTGATGGCTATTAAAACTGACTTTCAAAACCTCTCCGAGCTAAGCATGTTAACTTCAACGCATAAGGACTAGCATAAAATTAGCATTTCCCTTAAAGTTAGCATAAAAAAATCCTAGGGAAAATTAAGTTTTCTAGATATAGAATCTTGGTTAAACAAGCTTAAATCTTCTGACTTTCAAACAAAAATGGCCTTGTACTTGTTCCCAAAATGTTCATGCCTTTTTTGAGTCTAAATCGTAAGTGGTATGATCAACGGGCTGTTTCATCATCCCAAACTACTCTAGGGTTGTGCAAATGAGTTCATGACACTCATGCCACTCTTTTCCTTCAGTCATGGATGTTCGAACGTCAATGACTCGAGTTTGGACCCATAGACATAAAGAAAATGAGAGATATCCCCTGCTTTGTCCTCCCTATTGGCAGTACAATTATTGCAAATTAAAAATTCACTTTAAAATACTGATGATTTTTCATGAATTTTCTAATATTTTTCTCTCAAAGTATGACAAATTAGCTTTAAAAGAATGTCTTATTCACCCCCAGATCATTCCGGATGAGAGAGTTATGATTTTTCAAATCTAAACTATCCAAAACCTCTAAAATCTTAACATGTATTTTGGTTTTGCTGTTCTGGCCCACTAAATGATTTTTGCAATTTTTTCAAACATTTTTCCTAAAAGATTTATGAAATTCCCTTTATAGAAAGGTGTTGCTTGCAATTTTTTGATACCAAGTGAGTCCGAGGTGATTTTCAATTTTTGACACACCTGGTCCCTGATATGCTCTGCCAGCAACATAATCAATTCGAACTTGAAAATTTATTTTCTTGAAAAGTGACTTTTTGAGATATTGGGAACATTTTTAGATTAACCTTCATCGAGTTACTTTTCTAATGGTGTCATGTTCGCCCTCTAAAGCCTTCAACCCAATTTACAATAAATTTGGGAAGTGAGACAGCGCAATGCAGTCCCCTATTTTTTGTTATAGTCAAAATTGAGTTGTTTTCTCGAGCTTCATGTTGAGACATTCTAATGTCTCTATATCACCTCAATCAGCCTCAAGAACAAGCTTTGACCTCCTATAAGCCTGTATCAAGGCACGAACATATTTTACATCTTTACCATCCTCATTCACAATAATTTATTTTGCCAAAAGCCATCTAAATGCTCATTCATTTTCTAAATCACAAAGTTTTGTCAATTTAAGTTTTTCAACTCAATTTCTTTAAAGAGCGTTAAATATGTCACTTTCAGGGATACTCCACCCTTAACTTTCTGAGGGGATACTCTAACCTCATTTTTTGAACATGTCAACCTTTACAAAAATCATCCTTCATCAAAATTATTTGTTATCCATGGGATACTCCAAAACCCATCTTTTCGAGGGGATACTCCAACCCTGTCTTTCAACTATAATTAATTTTTTCTCTTTCTCAGACTTCCATGAATGTGTCAAACAAACCACGTTCAATCAAGAAACCTAGATGCATTCTCACAAATTGTTGATTCAGTTATTCCCAGATAATCAATGCTAGTTGCGAGATAAATTCCAATAGTCCATCCTTTTTCTTTATCATTGCATTGAATGATCCATGTTATGTTACTTCATTTGTTGCCTTACTAAGATGATTTCTTTGTAATGATTATGTGCTTTCATGTTTTCCTAATCATTTCAAATAAAACTAAAAGTAATATTCCATGTAGGTATCTCTCCAGTGCCTAAAGTGGAATATTCCATTTTTCAAAGTAAAATCCAGAGGTTATTTTTATCGAAAATCTCTATATTCCCCATCTTTCCAGAGTGTATATGAGATTAAATCTTTTTCATCAAAACCTGGATTATTTCTATAAATTCATGCATTAAAAAGGGTTATATCAAAATAATGATGAGTTAAAATCAAAAGAATCAAAATCGAGATAAGATATAGCTAGTAAGGTACCGATTTCAGGCATCGCAAAAAGGTTCATACCTCATCATGTGTAACTAACTCCTAAACCCAAACAACGATCCCTTGCACTATGTGATGCACAAAGAAATTGAGGTCTACATTGACAACATGATTGCCAAGTCAACGAAAAAGGATAAGCATGTTATAGACCTTCAAAAACTTTTTAAATAGCTATGAAAATTTCAACTTAAACTGAATCCTACCAAATGTACCTTTGGAGTCACTTTGGGCAAGCCTCTAGGCTTTATAGTCAGTGAAAAAGAGATTGAAGTTAACCCAGACAAAGTTAAAGCAATTCAAGATATGCCAACACCTCAAACACAAAAAAAAAGCAAGAAGCTTTTTATGGAGACTGAACTACATTGCTAGATTCATATCCCAGCTTACTAACAAATGCGACCCTATCTTTTACCTCCTTCGCAAACAAAATCTGGGAGAGTGGAATGAGGTATGTCAAGAAGCCTTTGATAAAGTCAAACATTATCTATCAAGCCCACCAGTGTTTGTACTGTCAGTGCCTAGTCAACCTTTAATCTTTTACTTGGCAGTCTTTGACAAATCTATGCGTTATGTATTTAGGCAACATGATGAGCTAGGAAAGAAAGAACAAGCAATCTACTACTTAAGCAAAAAGTTCATAGAATATGATTGCAACTACTCTGCAATCAAGAAATTGTGTTGTGCTTTGGTGTGGATAGCCAAGAGGCTCAGGCAATACATGCTGTATCACACCACATGTTTGATTGAAAGGCTTGATCCTATCAAATATCTATGCGAAGCACCTGCACTATCAGGAAGGCTAGCTAGATGGCAAGTCCTACTTTCTGAATGTAACATTGCCTATGTCAGTGAAAAGGCCATCAAGGGCAGTGCGATAGCTGACTTTTTGACAAGTTGAATGGTAGATGACTATGAACCCTTAAATTTTGACTTCCTAGTTAAAGATCAAATATTCATTTTTGACGACAAAGATGCCTCCAACAAAATCAATCCTGGAGGATGTATTTTGATGGAGCATCAAATGCTCTAGGACATGGAATTAGGGCAATATTAATATCACCTAACAGGTGTCATTACTCGTTCACAGCAAGGCTAAATTTTGACTACACAAATAATATCGCATAATATAAAGCTTGTGTCATAGGGGTTCAAGCAGCCATTAAGAGGAATGTCAAGACATTACAGTGTTTGGTGATTCAACCCTAGTCACTACCAATTGAAAGGGGAGCGGCAAACTCGCAATGCTAAGTTGATGCAGTATGGGAAGTTGAAAGCAAAGCTTAAGAAAGAATTTGATGATATTAGTTTTCAACGCTTACCATGCGAAGAGAACCAAATAGCAGATGCTTTGGCTACCTTATCATCAATGTTTAATGTTAACCAAGAGTCGGACATTGCTCTTATCTATATAAGCATCGACACAACTTCGGTCCATTGTCATAGCATCAAAAAAGAGAAAGATGGCCTACCGTGGTACTATGACATCCTTCATTACATCAAGGATTAGCAATATCCCAAACATGTAACTGAGACTGATAGAAGGCTAGCTGCGGGATTTGTTCTCGATGGAAAAATCTTATAAACAAGGAGTCACGATTAAGTATTACTCAGATGCGTTGACACTTTTAAAGCCAAAAGGATTTTAGAAGAAGTTCATGAAAGAATTTACGGCACAAATGCTAATGGACATCGATTGGACAAGCAAGTCATGAGAGCAGGTTATTACTGGTTAGCCCTTAGAAAGACTGCATTAATTATGCTTGAAAATGCTATAAGTGTCAAATCTATGCAGACAGGATTAATTCCCTTCAGCGCCATTTCACATCATGATAGCCTCGTGGCCTTTTTCCATATGGGGCTTTAATGTGATCGAGACTATCACCCCTTAAGCTTCCAATGGGCATCGTTTTATCTTGGTAGCAATTGACTATTTCACCAGATGGGTAGAGGTTGCCTTATATGCTAATGTCACTAGATCGACTATCTGTAAATTTGTTAAGTGGGAAATCATCTGTAGATATGGCCTCCCAAACCAAATCATCATAGATAATGCGAGCAACTTAAAAAATAAAATGATGCAAGCGGTCTGCTTATAGTTCAAGATCCAACATCATAATTCTATCCCTTACCACCTAAAAATGAATAAGCCAGTTAAGGCAGCCAACAAAAACATCAAAAGAATAGTCGAGAAAATGGTTGAGACTTACAAAGACTGGTATGAAGTGCTATCCTTTGCACTTTATGCCTATCGGACCTTAATTCACACTTCCATGGGCACGACCCCATTCTCCCTTGTCTATGGGATGGAAAATGTATTGTCTATCAAAGTAGAGATCCCTTCTTTGAGAGTCTTGATGGAAACCAAACTTTGAAGAGGCTGAATGGGTCAAGAACAAATATGACCAGCTCAACCTCATCAAGAAAAAACACATGAAAGCCATCTGGCATGGTCAAATGTATCAAAGATGCATGATCCGAGCCCATGACAAAAAAATACACCCATAATAATTTCACCCTCGAATTGGTATTGAAAAAGATCCTCCCAATTCACAAAGATGCATGAGACAGACCTGTAATTGGGAAGCACTGTATGTCATGAAGCAAGCTTTCTCTAGAGGGGACCTAATCTTGTTAGAAATGGATGACAATGCCTTACCCAACCCAGTTAACTCATATTCCATTAAGAAATATTACACATTGAGGACAAAAACCTAAAAAGGCATCTTTTTTAAAAAAAACAAAAAATAAAAAAGGGGTCCATATGAAAATTTGAAAGGGCATATAGGCAACCAACCCGACTACAGTTGAAAATCAGCAAGGATGACTTAAAAAGATCAATTTTAATGGGGCATAGACTGAGATCACTTCTGAAACAAAGTGAAGTAATCCTAGGGATCTTCTGAAGAATAGCTCATACTAGTTACATTCATTGTTCGAGAAAGATCTTAAAAAGCACCTAAAAAGCATTCATCTCGTGATCGTCAGAGGCATCTTCCGCACAAAAGATCATACATCTTACCATCGATTCACTTATTTGTCAAATAGTACACCAAGTTGTATCTCTGTGTTGTTATGAATAAATATTACCTTGTATCTTTTAACCCCTGTACAATTCATATTGCACCTATCATTTAACTGATAATGTTTGATAATCAACTAAAATATGCATCAGGACATCTTGATATTACATTGAAAGGAAAAAAAGCACAGGGAACTCTACTCATGCCCTGATTGTTAAGATCATGCAATTTTTGCGTCCAAACACCTGCTCGGCATGACCATACACTAAACCATTTTTGGGTTTCATAAGCCACATCTCAAGAAAAACCATTTTAAGTTAACCAAAAATTGACCCATACGTTCTATCAAAATCCTATTGAAACTAGAGACATCAACCTAATTAGTCAAACAGTATCGAAATTGTTGGCAATGCTTTCCAATTGTCAAGAAAATGATTGAACCTCCCAAATCGAGAAATGTAATAATCCAAATTCTTAAGAATAGATTTTTTGTCATATACCCAGTGAAGTCGAGACAACCTACAATCCTTAACGAGATTAGGAAGATTTCTATCTATAGCTGCAACAAAGATGAATCACCATCCTTATGAGAGTTTGAATGATGTACAAGAAAAACTAAAATTGTGTCCCGTATTAGACTTCACATCATGCAATCTTGATAGCATTCCATATCATGCATTCACATTACCACTACACATCATGATTTTTGCAATGTTACTTTAAGCCAGGTTCACCAAACCTTTAAGGAGCCTCTGGTAAGAAATCTAAGCTTCGTAAACCAAGCATTATTTAGGAGGCACCTAGCAAGAAACCTTATTAAGCCCACACAAGCTGGTGGCAACAAACTTGTCTACAAATAATCGAATACCAATCATAGTCACATAAAGCCCACAAGTCAGTGGCACCCTTTTTAAAGCCCATAAGTTAGTGGCACCTCTTTAAAGCCTATAAGTCAGTGGCACCTTTTTCAAAGCCTACAAGTCAGTAGCACATTTTCAAAGCCAACAAGCCAGTGGCATCTTTTTCAAAGCCTAGAAGTCAGTGGCACATCTTTAAAGCCCATAAGTCAGTGGCACCTCTTTAAAGCCCATAAGTTGCTGGCACCCTTTTCAAAGCCTACAAGTCAGTGGTAGATCTTCAAAGCCCATAAGTCAGTTGCACCCTTTTCAAAGCCCACAAGTAAGTGGCACTTTTTTAAAGCAAACAAGTCAATGGCACCCTTTTCAAAGCCCACAAGTCAATGGCATACTTTTCAAAGCCCATAAGTCAGTGGCACCCTTTCCAGAGCCCACAAGTCAATGGCACCTTTTCAAAGCCCACAAGTCATTGGCACTTCTTCAAAGCCCATAAGTCAGTGGCACCTTTTTTAAAACCTACAAGTCAGTGGCATATCTTTAAAGCCCACAAGTTAAGGGCACCTTTTTTAAAGCCTACAATTCAGTGGCACCTATTTCAAAGCCTACAAGTCAAAGGCACCCTTTTCAAAGCCCACAAGTTAGTGGCACATCTTCAAAGCCTACAAATCATGGGGAACTGGCACCCTTTTCAAAGTTCACAAGTTAATGGCACCTCTTCAAAGCCCATAAATTAGTGGCACCTTTCCAAAAGCCAATAAGTCAGTGGCACCCTTTTCAAAGCCCCCAAATCAGTGGCACCTTTCCAAAAGCCCATAAGTTAGTGGCACCTTTTTAAAGCCCACACAAACTAGTAGCACCTAAGTCTAAGTCAAAGCCCACATAAGTTGATGGCACCTAGTCTAAGTCAAAGCTCATACAAACTGGCAGCATTCGAGTAAAAGCCCACACAAGCTGATGGCACCTAATCTGAGTCAAAGCTTGCATAAGCTGGTGGCACTCGAGTCAAAGCCTACATAAGTTGGTGGCATCCAAGTCTGAGTCAAAGTCCACACAAACTAGCGGCATGAAAGTCTAAGTCAAAGACCAAAAAGTTGGTAGCACCTAAGTCTAAATCAAAGCCCACATAAGCTGGTGGCACCCAAGTCTGAGTCAAAGCCCACATAAGCTGGGCACCCAAGTCTAAGTCAAAGCCTGCACAAACTGGCTAACCTTAAATCAAAGCCCACATGAGCTAGTGACACCCAAGTTTAAGTCAAAGCTTGCACAAGCTAGCGGCACCCACATCAAAAATCCATGTTACTCTGCAGCTGCCTAGAAGGGTCAAACCTTAGAAAACCTAACATCCTCGTAAGGAGGGCAAACCCTATAAAATTCACTTAAACCTCTATCAGGATTGCTGCCAAAACACTACACTTATCACAGTGAAGTATTAATTACAATTTATTTCTTTGCAAGTGCTTTGGGGAATGTTATTCCACCCTGGATAAAGTAGTGTCTATTGGTCTTTGCCTTATGCTTGATTCTCAACAATGGTCAAAGAGGGGTAGCTGTAGACACCTTATTTTATTTGGGCTAATTTTTAGCAATTTGGGACATAAACAAGAAAGGGGGCGACGATCATCTCCTGGCAAAAAAGAATTTTTGAGGAGGTCAAGAAGGCCTATGGATCACAACAAAGATAAATGCATAGATATGGCATCAAAAGATGTAGTTCAAGGTGTTCAGGGATAAAAGATATGTGAAAATTCATAATTTTGCTTGAATGTATCGATACATGGTTCTCATGTATCGATATAATGCTCCAATGATCCAAAAATGTGAAATGTCCCCATTTGTATTGACACATGTAAATGCATCGATACATGAGCTTATAATACAAGAGCTTATGTATCGATACTAGGCCATGCCAAGACCAAAACATGCATTCTGTAAAGAAATGTATCGATACATATCAACATATATCGATATAATGAAGCATTGAATCGATATAATGGTTCATAATATCGATACAATGATCATTGTAGCATTGAATCGATACAATGGTTCATAATATCGATACAATGATCATTGTAACATACAATGTTCATTGTATTAATACACTGAAGGTTTTTAGACCAAATGTATCAATACATTTTGCAATATGTTGATAAATACTGGCAATTTTCCATGATTTGAACATTTTTTATTCATCCACCAGTGATCAAAAACTTGATTTTAACTCGTTTCTTTGCATTAGAAAAGATCAAAACCCATATCAGATTACGAATTTGGACTTTCAAATTAATCAAAACTTTTTTTTGATGTCTAAACTAGATCAAAAAGGTTAATGTCATATGATCACCCTACTCCTCCTTAGTTTGTTGACAAAGATAACCATCAGCCACCTTATTTGCTAAAAAATCTTTTTAGTATTTAAACCAACCATTGTATGTCCATCATATTAGCAGCAAGTTGCTCCCTACAGCCACTCTATAGCCACTAAGCTGACGTCACTTTTTCTCTCTTGAGAAATAACCAAAAACACCTTCAATTTAGCCTCAAAATGCTATTATAAATAGACTACTTATATCTTAGCTGAAGGACTTTAGATTCTAGCTTGTTTTAGCTTTCAAAAACACATTCACATATCAAGAAAACCAAATCTCGTAGCTCTTCACTCATCAATAAAAAATAACCCCAAAACACTCATTCTCAACCATTCCACATTCTAAAAGCCACCCTCATCAATACATAAACCAAAACCTCATTATTTCACTCTTTTTCATGCTTATTAACAATAAGGAAAAGAGGGAAATTCAAGCTATCCCTACTGCTCCAAATATTTGGCCAAAAATTAAAGTTTTGTTGGTATAACTTCCTATTTTATCACTTTTATTTTTTATTTTTTAGTATCCTCATCATTTTAGTGAGCTCTCCATTTTTCCATCACCCTTTTAGGATTCTCATGCACTATTGTGGCTTTTGGTTGTGGTAGCTTAGAATTTGGATACTTTAATGCCCCTTTGATGTGCAAAATGCCTTATTTCATCCTCATTATTTTGATAGCTCTTACTCGTGCATTTTATGCCATATCCATGCATTTTGTTATAATTAATCCATGTATGAATCCTTAGCCTAGCATATTTCAAGCATGTTTATATGGTAGCTTGCATTTTGTCATGAATCATTATCATTTTTAGCATGCTTCACTCATGAGATATGTGCATAACACTATCTTTGTTAAGACCATTGCTAAAGTTTGCATCCCCATTTATGTTTTGTGCCATCCCCTTGTATGTTTATTGTCTTTTCCTTGTCTAAATGCATGTTTGATGGCTATCAAAAAATTAATTTTCAAGACCTCCCTAAGCCAAGCATGTTAACCTCAACCAAGGAAGATTAGCACGAACTTAACATTTTCCTCAAAGTTAACAAAAATATCTTAGGGAAAATTAAGTTTTCCAGATCTGAAATCTTGGTTGAACAAGCTCAAATCTACTGATTTTGCAATGAAAATGGCCTTACACTTGTTCCCAAAATGTTCGTGCCTTGTTTGTTAGTTGAAACCTTGAGTGGTATGATCAACGGGTTATTTCATTATCCCAAAATACTCCAGGGCTGTATAAATGAGTTTGTGACACTCATGCCACCTTTTCCCTTCAGTCATGGATGTTTGAATATCGACGACTCGAGTTTGGAACTGTAAACATAAAGAAAATAAGAAATATCCTCTGTTTTGCTTTGTCCCCTGCTGGTAGTAGCACTGTTACAAATTAAAAAATCACTTTAAAATTCTAAATGATTTTTCATGAATTTATAATTTTTCTTCAAAAGTGTGTCAAAATATCTTTGAAACAAGTTTTGTTCATCCCTGAATTAGTCCAAATGAAAAAGTTATGATATTTCAAACTAGACTATTCAGAATACCTAAAGTGAACAAAGTGCATTTTGATTGGGTGCTTTAGGCCCACTAAACGATTTTTACAAATCCATTTAGCATTTTTCCTAAAAAGGTCATGAAATTCGCTTTCTGGAAAGGTATTATTTGCAATTTTTCAATAGCAAATGAATCTTTAATGATTTTTCAAATTTTGACATACCTTGTCCCTCATATGCTCTGCTAACCATGAAAGTAATCGAAACTTGAAATTTTATTCCCCTCAAAAGTGACTTTTTAGGATATTGGGAATATTTTTAGATTGACCATTGTCAAATTACCTTTCTAATGGTATCTTGTCCACCCTCTAACGCCTTCAAATCGATTTAGAATAAATTCAAAAAGTGGGATTGCGTGATGTTGTCCCATGTTCTCGATCATGGTTAAAATTAAGTTATTTTCCTGAATTTCATCTCGAGACATTCAAATGTCTCTATATCATGCCGATTAGACTCGAGAACATGCTTCAACCTCCCAGAAGCTCTTATCAAGGTATGGATATATTTTTACATCTTTACCATCCTCGTCACAACTTTTTTTGCCAAAAATCATGAAAATACTCACTCATTTTCTAAATCATGAAGTTTTGTCAACTTAAGTTTTCCAACTTCACTTCTTTAAAGAGTGTCAGATATGTCACTTTTGGAGATACTCTAACCTCAACCTTTTGAAGGAATACTCCAACCTTGTTTTTCAAAATTATCAAAATTTAAAAATCTTCCTTTATTAAAATTATTTGTCGTCCATGGGGATACTTTAACCTCGATATTTGGAGAGGATACTCTAACCTCGCTTTTCAAAATTGTCAATATTTAGAAATCTTCTTTTGTCAAAATTATTTGTCATTTACGAGGATACTCCAACCTCATCTTTCTAAAGGGATACTCTAACCCTGTCGTTCAACTGCATTTAAATTTTTCTCCTTTTTGGACTTCCATGAATGTGTCAAGAAAACCTCATTCAATTAAAGAACATAGATATGTCTCAAAATTTGTCAATTCGGTTATTTCTAGATAATTGATGCCAATTGCAAGATAAATTCCAATAGTCCATCTCTTCCCTCTATCATTACATTAAATGGTCCATGTTATGCTACTTCATTCATTATTGTATTAACGTGATTTCTTCATGATGATTATTTGCATGCATGTTTTCAAAACATTTCAAGTAAAACTAAAGCTAATACTTTGCATGGGTATCTCTCCCGTGCCCAAAGTGGAATATTCCATTTTTCAAAGTAAAATTCAGAGGTCATTTTCATTGAAAATTTCTATATTCCCCATCTTTCCATGGCGTGTATGAGATTAAATCTTTTCATCAAAACCTGGATTTGTATTTTTATAAAATTTATGCATTAAAAGGGGGTTATATTAAAACAGTGATGAGTTAAGATTAAAAGAATCAAAACTAAGATAAAACATAACTAGTAAGGTGCTGATTTTGGGCATCGCAAAGAGCTTTATACCTCATCATGCATAACCCAAACAGTGAATCTTTGTGCTACGTAGACCATGGGATTGATGTTTTGAGTTTTGTAATTAAAAACATAGGTTTCAATAAGCATCTAGTCATGCCTAGCCTGAAATAATTGGTGGTGACTCCATGCGTTTGCCATTTCATTATGGTTATCCGAGACCAATAAGACAAGTGATTCATCTTATGGTCCTCTTCACTGTATCACAAGTCGAGAATCCATACATTCTCATTCTCATCACATCAAGAAAGAAAAGTCTCGATCAAGAAGACATTTCTAAGTCAGAAAAATATTTTATGTTGTACGAACCCATAGATCCACAAGGATCCACCTTGGGGCACGTTGCGACAGTACCATTTGATGTATAAACTTCAGTTCAAAGGAAAATGGTGGAAGGAAAAGCTTTCCCTACCAAACAAAAGCATCAGTATCGTGTATCTACCAATGTGGAAGATGTGTTTATAATGTTCAATGCCCAAAAGATTGAAGACTATGACAAGATCCAAGTTTGTGCCATTTTGACAAACGAACTTTGATTCTAAGGATAATGGTGGAAGGAAAAGCATTTCTTGCTAAACAAAAGATCCATATCGTTTATCCCAATGCGAAGAATGTGTTTATAGCATAAAATCACAAAAAGAATGGAGATTATTATGAGAATCCAAGTTTGTCCCACTTAATAGATGAACTTTGATTCTAAGGAGAATGGTGGAATAAAAAGCTTTTCCTGCCAAGCAAAAGCATCAATATCATGTATGCCAATGAGAAGAATGTGTTTATAGTGCACAATCACCAAAAGAATAGAGATTATTATAGGAATCCAAGTTTATCCCTTTTAACGAATAAACTTTGATCTAAGAAAAATGGCAGAAAAAAACTTTTCCTGCCTAGCAAAAGCTTTAATATCTTGTATCCCAATGAGAAAAATATGTTTATAGTGCACAATCCCCAAAAAAATTGAGATTATTATAAGAATCTAAGTTTATCCCACTTGGTAGATAAATTTTGGTTCTAAAGAGAATGGTGAAATGAAAAGTTTTTCTCACCAAACAAAAGTATAAATATCTCGTTTCCCAAAAAGGGAAATGCATTTATAGTTCCTAATCACCAAAAGAATAGAGATTACTACCAGAATCCAAGTTTATCTGACTTGATAGATAAACTTTGATTCTAAGGAGAATGGTGGAATAAAAAGATTTTCTTACCAAAGCAATGTGTCAATATCAAGTATCCTAATGAGGGAAATTTGTTTATAGGGCCCAAGTACCAAAAAAATAGAGATTATTCGAGCATTCAAGTTTGTCCCACCTGATGGATGAACTTTAGTTCCAAGGAGGATGGTGGAATGAAAAGCATTTCCTGCCAACCCAAAGTATCAATATCATGTATACTAATGAGGAAAATGTGTTTATAGTACCCAATCACCAAAACTATGCAGATTATTATGAGAATCCAAGTTTGTCCCATTTGACACATGAACTTTGATTTTAAGGACAATAGTGGAATTAAAAACTTTTCTTGCTAAACCAAAGTATCAATATCGTGTATCCCAATGAGAAAAATGTGTTTATAGTGCCAAATCACCGAAATAATGGAGATTATTACAAGAATCCATGTTTGTCCTACTTGACAGATAAACTTTGATCCTGATGAAAATGTTGGAAAAAAAAACTCTACCTACCAAACTGAACTATCAGTATCGCGTATCCCAATGAGAAAAATGTATTTTTTGTGCCCAATCACCAAAAGAATGAAGATTATTATGAGAATCCAAGTTTATCTCGACTGATAGATAAACTTTGACTTTAAGGAAAATAATGGAATGATAAGTTATTCCTACCAAGTAAAGGCATCAATATCGTGTATCCTAATGAGGAGAAAGTTTTAGAGTGCCCAATCACCAAAAGAGTGGAGATTATTATGAGAGTCCAAGTTTGTCTCACTTTATGGATAAACTTTGATTCCAAGGAAAACGGTTAAATGAAAAGCTTTTCCTACCAAACAAAAGTATTAATATCATGTATCTTAATGAGGAAAATATGTTTATAGTGCCTAATCACCAAACGAATGGAGATTACTACAAGAATCCAAGTTTATCCTATTTGTCAGATGAACTTTGATTGTAAGGAGAATGGCAAAATGAAAAGCTTTTCTTTGCAAATCAATGTATCAATATCAAGTATCCCAATCAGGAAAATTTATTTATAGGGCCCAATTATGAAAAGAATGGAGATTTTTATGAGAATCAAAATTTGCCACACTTATGGATGAACTTTGATCCAAGGAGGATGGTGGAATAAAAGCATTTCTTGCCAAACCAAAGTATCAATATCATGTATACCAATGACAAAAATGTGTTTATAATGCCCAATCACCAAAAAAATGTAGATTATTACCAGAATCTAAGTTTGTCCCACTTGACACATGAACTTTGATTTTAAGGACAATAGTGGAATTAAAAACTTTTCATGCCAAACCAAAGTATCAATATCATGTATCCCAATGAGGAAAATGTGTTTATAGTGCCAAATCATTGAAATAATGGAGATTATTAGAAGAATCTAAGTTTGTCCTACCTAACAAATGAACTTTGATCCTAAGGAAAAGTTGGAAAGAAAAACTCAGGCTACTAAACCAAAGTATCAGTATCGTGCATCCCAATAAGAAAATATGTTTTTTGTGCCTAATCACCAGAAGAATGAAGATTATTATGAGAATCCAAGTTGTCCCAATTGATAGATGAACTTTAATTCTAAGAAAAATAGTGGAATGAGAAGTTTTTCCTACCAAGTAAAGGCATCAATATCATGTATCCCAATGAAGAAAAAGTTTTAAAGTGCCCAATCACCAAAAGAGTAGAGATTATTATGAGTGTCCAAGTTTATCTCACTTAACGGATAAACTTTGATTCCAAGGAAAATGGTTGAATGAAAAGCTTTTCCTGCCTAATGAAAGTATTAATATCATGTCTCCTAATGAGGAAAATGTGTTTATAATGCCTTATCACCAAAAGAATGGAGATTACTACAAGAATCCAAGTTTATCCTTCTTAATGGATGAACTTTGATTCTAAGGAGAATAGTGGAATGAAAAGCTTTTCTTTGCAAACCAATGTATCAATATCAAGTATCCTAATTAGGAAAATTTGTTTATGGGGCCCAATTACGAAAAGAATAGAGATTATTATGAGAATCAAAGTTTGTCACACTTTATGGATGAACTTTGATTCCAAGAAGGATGGTGGAAAAAAAAGCATTTCTTGCAAAACCAAAGTATCAATATCATGTATACCAATGACAAAAATATGTTTATAGTGCCCAATCACCAAAAGAATGTAGATTATTATGAGAATCCAAGTTTGTCCCACTTGACACATGAACTTTGATTTTAAGGATAATAATGGAATTAAAAACTTTTCATGCCAAACCAAAGCATCAATAACGTGTATTCGAATGAGGAAAATGTGTTTATAATGCTAAATCACCGAAATACTAGAGATTTTTACAAGAATCCAAGTTTATCCCACTTGACAGATGAACTTTGATCCTAAGGAAAATGTTGGAAAGAAAAACTCTACCTACCAACTAAAGTATCAATATCATGTATCCCAATGAGGAAAATGTGTTTATTATGCCCAATCACCAAAAGGATGGAGATTATTATATGAATCCAAGTTTGTCCTATTTAACGGATGAATTTTGATTTTAAGGAAAATGGTGGAATAAAAACTTTTTCCTGCCAAGTAAAGGCATCAATATCGTGTATCCTAATAAGGAAAAAGTGTTTAGAGTGCCCAATCATCAAAAGAGTAGAGATTATTATGAAAAATCCATGTTTATCCCATTTAACAGAGATTATTATGAAAAATCCAAGTTTATCCCACTTGACAGATGTACTTTGATTCTAAGGAAAATGGTGGAATGAAAAGCTTTTCCTACAAAACCAAAGCTTTAATATTGAATATCCCAAATAGGGAGAATATGCTTATAATGCCCAATCACCAAAAGAACGGTGATTATTTTGAGAATCCAAGTTTATCCCCTTTGATAAAAGAACATTGATTTTAAGGAAAATGGTGGAAAGAAAAGCTTTTCCTGTGAAGTAAAAGCATCAAGTCGTGTATCATAATAAGAAATATGTGTTTATAGTGCGCAATCACCAAAAGAATGGAGATTATTATGAGAATCAAAGTTTGTCCCACTTGACAGATAAACTTTGATTCTAAGGAAAATGGTTGAATAAAAAGCTTTACCTACCAAACAAAAGCATCAATATTGTATATCCCACAAGGAGAAAGTGTTTATAATGCACAATCATCGAAAGAATGGTG
Source organism: Adansonia grandidieri (assembly GCA_038382065.1). Classification (NCBI taxonomy): domain Eukaryota; kingdom Viridiplantae; phylum Streptophyta; class Magnoliopsida; order Malvales; family Malvaceae; genus Adansonia; species Adansonia grandidieri. The sequence goes on along the minus strand of JBBYHK010321565.1, from coordinate 20,809 downwards.
ATTATTTCGAGAATCTAATTATTTTGAGAATGTATTTATAGTGTACAATCACCAAAAGAATGGAGATAATTATGAGAATTGTGTATCTAAAGTGGGAAATGTGTTTATAGTTCCCAATCATGTATCCCACTAGATAGATGAACTTTGATTCTAAAGAGAATGGTCAAATGAAAGCTTTCCTTGCTAGACCAAAGTATCAATATCATGTATCCCAATCAAGAAATTTTGTTTATAGGGCCTAATTACCAAAAGAATGGAGATTATTACAAGAATCCAAGTTTATACCACTTGACAAATGAACTTTGATTCAAAGAAGACTGGTGGAATGAAAAGCTTTTCTTGCCAAACAAAAGTATCAATATCATGTATCCTAATGAGAAAAATGCATTTATAGTGCCCAATCACCTAAAGATGGAGATTATTAAGAGAATCCAAGTTTATCCCACTTGATGGATTAACTTTGATTCCAGGGAAAATGGTAGAATGAAAAGTTTTTCCTACCAAGTAAAGGCATCAATATCGTGTATCCCAATGAGAAGAAAATGTTTAGAGTGCCCAATCACCAAAAGAATAGAGGTTATTACGAAAGTCCAAGTTTGTCCTACTTGACGAGTGCACTTTGACTCTAAGGAAAATGATGGAATGAAAAGCTTTTCTTGCCAAACAAAAGTATCAATATCATGTATCCCAATAAGGAAAAAGTGTTTATAGTGCCCAATCACCAAAAAAACGGAGATTATTATGAGAATCCAAGTTTGTCCCACTTGATGGATAAACTTTGATTCTAAGGAAAATGGTGGAATAAAAAGTTTGTCCAGCCAAGTAAGGGCATCAATATCGTGTATCCCAATAAGGAGAAAGTGTTTAGAGTGCCCAATGACCAAGAAAATATAGGTTATTATGAAAGTCCAAGTTTATCCCACTTAATGGATGTACTCTAATTTTAAGAAAAATGGTGGAATGAAAGGCTTTTCTTGCCAAACAAAAGTTTCAATATCCTAATTAACAAAATATGTTTATAGTGCCTAATCACCAAAAGAATAGAGATTATTACAAGAATCCAAGTTTTTCCTACTTGACGGATGAACTTTGATTCTAAGGAGACTGGTGGAATGAAAAGCTTTTCTTGCTAGACAATGTATTAATATCATGTATCCCAATCAAAAAATTTTGTTTATGGGGCCTAATTACCAAAAGAATCGAGATTATTATGAGAATCCAAGTTTCTCCCACTTGATAGATGAACTTTAATTCGAAGGAAACTGGTCGAATGAAAAGCTTTTCCTACCAAATAGAAGTATCAATATCACGTATCCCAATGACAAAAATGTGTTTGCAGTGCCTAATCACTAAATGAATGAAGATTATTACGAGAATCCAATTTTTTGCCACTTGATGGATAAACTTTGATTCCAAGGAAAATGGTGGAATGAAAAGTTTTTCCTAACAAGTAAAGGCATCAACATCGTGTATCCTAATGAGAAGAAAGTGTTTAGAGTGCGCAATCACCAAAAGAATAGAAGTTATTATGAAAGTCCAAGTTTGTCCTACTTGACAAATGCACTTTGATTTTAAGGAAAATGGTGGAATGAAAAGCTTTTCTTGCAAAACCAAAGCATCAATATTGTATGTCCCAATAAGGAGAATGTGTTTATAATGCCCAATCACCAAAAGAATAGTGATTATTTCGAGAATCTATGTTTATCCCCTTTGACAGATGAACTTTAATTCTAAGGAAAATGGTGGATAGAAAATCTTTTTTTGCCAAGCAAAACCATCAATATTATGTATCTCAATGAGAGGAATGTGTTTATAATGTGCAATCCCCAAAAAAATAGAAACTGTTACGAGAATCAATGTTTGTCCTATCGCAACATGCCTCAGTAGATCCTTGTGGATCTATGGGTACATATGACTTAAAATATTTTTCTAACATGGAAATGTCTTCTTACTCAAAACTTTTCCTTCACGACATGATAAGAACAAGAAAGTATGGATTCTGAACTTGTGATACAGTGAAGGGGACCATAAGATGAATCACTCATCTTATTGGTCTCGGATGACCATTACAAAATGGCCAACCATTACATTACCTTTAATTTTACTTGAAATGATTTGAAAACATGAATGCAAATAATCATCACAAAGAAATCACATTAGTAAGGCAACGAATAAACTAAGATAACATGGACCATTCAATATAATGATAAATAGAAGGGATAGACTATTGGAATTTATCTCACAATTGGCATCGATTATCTAAGAATAATCGAGTTGACAATTTTTGAGATGCATCTGGGTTCCTTAATTGAACAAGGTTTTCTTGACACATTCATGGAAGCCTTAGAAGAAGAAAAATTTAATTGTAGTTGAAAGACAAGGTTAGAGTATGCCCTCGAAAAGATGGGGTTGGAGTATCCCCATGGGTAACAAATAATTTTGACAAAGGAAGATTTCCAAATCTTGATATTTTTTAAAAGCGAGGTTGGAGTATCTCCTTGAAAGATCGAGGTTAGAGTATCCCCATGGATGATAAATGATTTCGACAAAGGAAGATTTTTAAATCTTGAAAATTTTGAAAAGTGGGATTGGAGTATCCCCTCGAAAGGCTAGGGTTAGAGTATCCCCAAAAGTGATGTATTTGACACTCTTTAAAGAAGTCAAGTTGGAAAACTTAAGTTGACAAAACTTCATGATTTAGAAAATAAGTGAGCATTTTGATGATTTTTGGCAAAAAAAAAGTTGTGAACAAGGATGGTAAAGATGTAAAAATATATTTGTGCCTTGATATGAGCTTGTGGGAGGTTGAAGCATGTTCTGGAGTCTGATCGAGGTGATATGGAGACATTCAAATGTCTCGAGATGAAATTCGAGAAAATAGCTTAATTTTGACCATGACCAAGAACAGGGGACTACATTGTGCGATCCCACTTTTTGAATTTATTCTAGATTGGTTTGAAAGCTTTAAAGGATGCAGAAGATACCATTAGAAATGTAACTTGACGAGGGTTAATCAAAAAATTCTAATATCCCAAAAATAAATTTTCAAATTTGGGTCAATTACACTACTGACAGAGCATGCACGAAAAAGGGCGTGTCAAAATTTAGAAAATCATTTCAGACTCATTTGGTATCAAAAAATTACAAATAATACCTTGCCAGAAAAAAATTTCATGAGCTTTTTAGGAAAAATGTTGGACAGATTTTGAAAAATGTTTAGTAGGCCTAAAGGGCCCAACCAGAATGCACTTTGTTAACTCTAGGGATTTCGTATAGTCTAGGTTTGAAAAATCATAACTGTCTCATCCGGACTGATCCGAGGGTGAACATGACCTCATTTTAAAGATATTTTGACACACTTTTAGAGAAAAATATTATAAAAGTCACAAAAAATCATTTTGGATATTAAAGTGATTTTTCAATTTGTAATAATGTTGCTACTAGTAGGTGAGAAAGCAAAGCAGAGGATATTTCTTATTTTCTCTATGTTTACAAGTCCAAACTCGAGTCATTAACATTCGAACATCCATGACTGAAGTGAAAGAGTGGCATGAATGTCGAGAACTCATTTGCATAGCCCAGAGCAATTTGGGATGATGAAACAACCCGTTGGTCAAACCACTCAAGGTTTTGACTAAAAAATAAGGCACAAACATTTAGGGGACAAGTGCAAAGCCATTTTTGTTGGAAAATTAAAAGTTTTAAGCTCGTTTAATTTGGATTATAGATCTGGAAAACTTCATCTTCCCTAAGATTTTTAGTTAACTTTAAGGAAAATGCTAAGTTTATGCTAGTCCTCATTGGTTGGGGTTAGCATGCTTGGCTTAGAGATGTTTTGAAAATCATTTTTTTAATAGCTATCAAACATGCACTTTGACAAGGAGAAAACAACAAACATACAAGGGGATGGCACATAAAATGAATGGGGATGCTAACTTTACTAATAGTCTAGACAAAAAAGTATTATGCACTTTGATAAGAAAATGTTATGGATACTGAAAATGACAATGATTCATGACAAGATGCAAACTAATGTATAAATATGCTTGAAATATGTTAGGCTAAGGATTCATACATGGATTAATCATAACAAGTTGCATGGATATGGCATAAAATGCATGAGCAAGAGCTATCAAAATAATAAGGCTGAAATGACGCATTTTGCACATCAAAGGGGCATTAAGGCATTAAAATCATAAACTACCAAACCAAAAGCCATAATAATGCATAAGAATCCTAAGAAGGTGATGGAAACATGGAGAGCTCACTAAAATGATAGAAATGCTAAAAATAAAAAATAAAAGTAATAAAGAAAGAAGTTATACCAATGAAAATTCAATTTTTGGTCAAATAGTTAGAGCAGCAGAGATGGCTTGAATTTCCCTTTTTTCCCTATTGTTAATAAGCAAGAAAAAGAGAGAAACAATGGGGTTTTGGTTCTTGTATGGATGAGGGTGATTTTCAAAATATGTAGTGGTTGAGAGTGAGTATTTTCGGGCTATTTTTGGGTGCTGAGTGAAGAGCTATGGGATTTGGCTTTCTTAATGTGTGACTGTGTTTTGAAAGCTAAAAATGAACTGGGATCTTCCAAAATCTTAGCTGAGATATAAGTGGTCTATTTATACTATCATTTTAGAGCTAAATTAAAGGTGTTTTTGGTTATTTCCTAAAGGGGACAAAGTGATGTCAGCTTGATGGCTATAGAGTGGCTAGAGAGAGCAACTTGTTGCCAATATGATGGACACAGGGTGGCTGGTTTAAATGCTGAAATGATTTTCCAGCAAAGAAGGTGGTTGATGGTGACCTTGGTCAATAAACTAGGAAGGAGTAAGGTGGTCATGTGACATTGACCTTTTTGATCTAATTTAGATTTCAAAATGTTTTGATTAATTCAAAAATCCAAATTCATAATCTAATATGGGTTTTGATCTTTTCTAGTGTAAAGAAATGAATTAAAATCAAGTTTTGGTTAAATAGTGGATGAGTTAAAAATTCCTGGACCATGGAAAATGGCCTACATGTATCAATAAATTATGGAATATATCAATACATTTGGTCCAAAAACCTTAAGTGTATCGATACAATGAACATTGTATTGACAAAATGATCATTGTATCGATAGATAAACCATTGCATCGATACATGTTGATTGTATTGATACATTTGTTTATAAAATACACATTTTGGTCTATGCATGGCCTAGTATCGATACATGAGCTCTTGTATCGATACATAAGCTCATGTATCGATGCATTTACATGTTGTATCAATACAAATGGGGATATCTCAAAATTTTGGCTCATTGGAGCATTGTATCGACACATGAGAACCATGTATCAATTTATTCAAGCAAAATTATGAATTTTTCATATCTTTTGTCCTTGGACACCTTGAACTATGTCTTTTGATGTCATATTTTTTATTTTATCTTTAACATGATCTATAAGCCTTCTTGACCTCCTTAAAAAAACTTTTTTGCCGGGCAACGATCATCACCCCTTTCACGTCCATGTCCAAGATTTCTAAAAATTAACCCAAACAAAATAAGGTGTCTACAGCTGCCCTTCTTTGATCATTGCTAAGAATTAGGAACAAGGAAAAGATAAATAGACACTATTTTGTTTGGGGTGGAATGACATTCCCCAGGACAACTGCAAAGAAATAAATTTTAATTAATACTTCACTATGATAAGTGCAGTGTATTGGCAGTAATCCTGATAAAGGTTTAAGTGAATTTTGTAGGGTTTGCCTTCCCTACTAGGTGTTAGGTTTTCTAAGGTTTGAGCCCCTTAGACAAGTGTAGAGTAACATGGATTTTTTATATCGGTGCAGCCAGCTTATGTGGACTTTGACTTAAACTTGTGTGTCGCCAACTTGTGCAGGCTTTGATTCGAGTGCCACTAGCTTATGCGGGCTTTAACTTAAACTTGGGTGCCTCATCTTGTGTGGGCTTTGATTCAAGTGCCATTAGCTTGTGCGACGTTTGGCTTAGACTTGGATGCCATTAGCTAATATGGGCTTTGACTTAAACTTGGATGCCAGCAGTTTCTATGGGCTTTGACTCAGGTGCCACTAGCATATGCGAGCTTTGACTTAGACTAGGCACCACCAGCTTATATGGGCTTTGAAAAGGTGCTACTAACTTATGGGCTTAGAAGTGGTGCCATAACTTATGGGCTTTGAAAAGGTGCCACTGACTTGTCAGATTTAAAAAGGTGCTACTGACTTGTGGGCTCTGAAAAAGGCACCACTAACTTATGTGCTTTAAAAAGGGTGCCACTGATTTATGGGCTTTGAAAAGGTTGCCACTGACTTGTGGGCTTACGAAGGTTTCTTGGTAGGTGCCTCCTGAATAATGCTTGGTTTATGAAGCTTAAAGTTCTTACCAGGGAATCCTGGGAGGTTTGGTGAACCTGGCTTGAAGTAACATTGCAAAAATCATGATGTGTGATGGTAATATAAATGCATGATGTGGAATGCTATCATGATTACATGACGTGAAGTCTAATACAAGAGATAGTCCTAGTTTTTCTTGTACGTCATTTAGACTCTCATAATGATGGCAATTCATCTTTATTGTAACTATGGATGAGAATTTTCCTAATCCTGCTGGGGATTGTAGGTTATCCTAGCTCTACTAGGGATACGATAAAAAATCTTTTCTTAAGAATTTGGATTATTGCATTTCTTGATTTAGGAGACTCAATCATTTTCCTAACAATTGGAAGGCATTGCCAATAATTTGGAGACTGTTTGACTGATTAGGTTGATGTCTCTAGTTTTGATATGATTCTGATAAAACAAATGGGTTAATTTTTGGTTAGCTTAAAATGGTTTTTCTTAAGATGTGGCTTGTGAAAGCCAAAAATTATTTGGTGTATGGTCATGCCGAGTGGGTACTTGGATGTGAAAAGTGCATGATCTTGATGATCAGGGCATGAGCAAAGCTTTTTGTGCCTTTCTTTTCCTTTCAATGTGATATGAAGATGTCTTGATGCATATTTTAGTTGATTATCAAACATTATTAGTTAAATGACAAGTGCAATATGAATTGTATAGAGGTTAAAAGAAATAAGGTAATATTTAGTCATGACAAAAAAGAGACACAACTTAGTATACTAAGTGATTCGGTGGTAAGAAGTATGATTTTTTAGGCAGAATATGCCTCTGCTGATCATGATATGAATGTTCTTCAGGTGCTTTCTAGGATCTTTCTCAAACAATGAATGTGACTAGTATGAACTAATCTCTAAAAGATCCCTAGGATTGCTTCACTTTGTTCTGCAAGTGATCTCAGTCTATGCCCCATCAAAATTGATCTTCTTAAATCGCCCTTATGGGTTTTCAACCATAGTCAGGTTGGTTGCCAAGATGCCCATTTTGAATTTTCATCTAGAACCATTTTTCTATTTTTTTTTGTTTTATTAAGGATGTTTTTTCAGGTTTTTGCCCTCTACGTGTAATATTTCTTGACGACATCTGAGCTGACTGCATTAGGCAAGGCATTATTGTCCATGACAAGATTAGGGCCTCTCCGGAGAAGGCTTGCTTCATGACATATGGTCTTTCCCAATTAGAGGTTCACTTGTCTCATGTATCTTTGTGAATTAGGAGGATCTTTTTTAATACCAATTTGCTTGGGTGTATCTTTTTATCGTGAGCTCAGATCATGCATCTTTAATACATTTAACCATAGCAGATGGCTTTCATTATTTTTCCTTGATGAGGTTAAGCTAGTCATATCTGTTCCTGACCCATTCAACCTCTTTAAGTTTGGTTTCCATCAAAACTTTGAGAGAAGGGATCTTAACTTCGATAGGCAATACAACTTTAATCCCATAGACAAGGTAGAGGGTTAGCACCTATGAAAGTGTGAACTGAGGTCCAATAGGCATGAAGTGCAAGGATAACTTTTCATGCCAGTCTTTGTAAGTCTCGACCATTTTCTCAACAATTCTTTTGATGTTTTTGTTGGCCACCTTGACTGCCCTACTCATCTTTTGACGATAAGGGATAGAATTATAATATTGGATCTTGAATTGTAAGTAGACCGATTGCATCATTTATTATTTAAGTTTCTTGCATTGTCTATGATTATTTGGACTGGAAGCCATATCTACAGATAATGTCTCACTTGATAAACTTGCAAACACTTGATCTAGTGATAATAGCATATAAGGTAGCCTCTACCCATTTGGTGAAATAGTCAATTGCTACTAAGATAAATAATGCCCATTAGAAGCTTGAGGGGTGATCGACCCAATCACATCAATGCCTCACATGGAGAAGGGCTACAGGCCATCATGGCATAAAGTGGCACTAAAGGGACATTGATCTTGTCCACACAGATTTGACACTTATGGCATTTTCAAGCATAATTGATGCTATCTCTCTCAAGGGTCAACCAGTAATAACCCGCTCTCATGATTTGCTTGGCCATCTGATGTCCATTAGCATGTGTGTTGTAAATCCCTTTTTAAACTTCTTCTAAGATCTTTTTAGCTTCAAGAGTATCGACACATCTAGTAATACTTGATTGTGACTTTTCTTGTATAAGATTTTTCCATCCTAAACAAATCCTGTAGCCAGCCTTTTAATAGTCTTTTTATCAGTCTCGGTTGCATGTTTAGGACATTGTTGATCCTTGATGTAACGAAGGATGTCAGAGTACCATGCTAGGCTGTCTTTCTCTTTTTTGACACTATGATAATGAACTAGAGTTGTATAAATGGTCATCTGGATGGGAGCAACATCTGACTCTTGGTTGACTTTAAACATGGATAACAAAGTAGCCAAAGCCTCAGCTATTTGGTTCTCTTCTCAAGAAAAGTGTCAAAAACTAATATTATCAAATTCTTTCTTGAGTTCTGCTATCAGCTTCCCACACTACATTAGCTTGATGTCGTGTGTTTCCCATTCCTTTTTTAATTGGCAGATGACAGGGCTGAATCACTGAACACCTGTAATGTCTTAACATTTCTCTTAATGGTTGCTTGAAGGCCCATGACACAAGCTTCATATTTTGTGATATTATTTATGCAGTTAAAATTTACCCTTACTGTGAACGGGTAAAGACTCCCATTAGGCGACATCAATATTGCCCCAAGTCTATGTCTTAGAGCATTTGATGCTCTATCAAAATACATCTTCTAAGATTGATCTTGGTTGGAAGCATTTTCGTCTTCAAAAATGCACATTAGTGTTTTATTTGGGAAGTCGAAACTTAAGGGTTCATAATCATCTACCACTCAACTTGATAAAAAGTTAGCAATGGCACTGCCTTTGATGGTCTTTTGGCTGACATAGGCAATGTTGTATTCCAAAAGTAGGACTTGCCATCTAACTACCCTTCCTGATAGTGTAAGGGCTTCGTATAGGTACTTGATAGGATCAAGCCTTGCAATCAACCATGTGGTGTGATACAGCATGTACTGCCTGAGTCTTTTAGCTATCCATACTAAAGCACAACATAACTTCTTGACTATGGAGTAATTGTACTCGCATTCTATGAACTTTTTGCTTAATTAGTAGATTGCTTGTTCCTTCTTTCCTGAGTCATCATGCTGCCCTAATACACAAACCATAAACTTGTCGAAGACTACCAAGTCAAGGATTAAAGGTTGACCAGGCACTAGTGGTACCGATACTGATGGGCTTGACAGATAATGTTTGACTTTATTAAAGGCTTCTTGACATGCCTCATTCCACTCTCTCGAATTTTGTTTGTGAAGGAGCCAAAAGATAAGCTCATATTTGTCAGTAACCTGGGATATGAATCTAGAAATGTAGTTTAGTCTTCCTAAAAAGCTTCTCATTTCCTTTTGGGTTTGAGGCAGTGGCATATCTTAAATGGCTTTGAATTTGTTTGGGTTAACTTCAATCTTTTTTCATTGACTATAAAGCCTAGAAGCTTACCCAAAGTGTCTTCGAAGGTACATTTGGCAGGATTCAATTTGAGTTGAAATTTTTGTAGCCGTTCAAAAAGCTTTTCAAGGTTTGTAACATGCTTACCCTCTTCATTAACTTAGCAATCATGTTGTTGACGTAGACCTTAATTTCTTTTTGCATTATGTTATGGAATATTGCTGCCATGGCCTGTTGATATGTTGCCCAAGTATTTTTGAGTTGAAGGGCATGACATTATAGCAAAATGTCCCCCACATGGTTATAAAAGTTATTTTTTCCATGTCTTCGAGTGCCATCTTGATTTGATTATAGCTTGAGAATCCATCCTTGAAGGAGAAGAGAGAATTCTTGGTAATGTTGTCCACTAAAGTGTTAATGTGAGGTAGCGAGAACTTATCCTTGGGACTAGCTCAAATCAAATCCTAATAATCAATGCATATTCATACTTTCCCATCTTTTTTTAGGATTAGGACTATATTGGCAACCTATTTCGAATACTTGTCTACTTCGATAAACCCCACTTCAAACTGCTTCTTGACTTCTTTAATTTTGAGGAGCATTTTTGGTTTCATCCTTCTTAACTTTTATCGAATCAGTTTGCATTCAGGCTTGATGGGAAGCTTGTGGACCACTATATTAGTGTCTAGTCCTGGCATGTCTTGATATGACCAAGTGAATACATCTTGATATTCTTAGAGTAATTCTATCAGCTTGGTCTTAGTCATTGACTTTCTTAAGGTTTCAATTTTAACCTCCTTTCGATCCTCCTGAGGACCTAGATTTATTATTTCTATTGGGTCTTCATGGGGCATAATCTATTTTTCTTTTTGCTCAACTAATCATAAGAGGTCTGGTGGTATGGAGCTTTCTTCGAAATCTTTTTTAGGATTAACTTCACTAGCATAAATTAATTGTTCAAAATCAATCTTTAAAGACCCATCAAACACATCCATGTTACTGTCATTAGGACACCTAAGCGGGTAAAGAAGTAAACATTGCAAACAGCACACACAACTCAAAGATTTGGAAAGAATAGAGGTAAAAGAGTAATTGAAACAAAAAGATTGAAAAGTGATGTAGGCATGCAATATGGAATGATATATGCAAAAGTCATTTCGTTGATAATGTTTGATAAAAATGCCCCTTACATAGGACACTTAGCTGCTTCTAGGCGAGGGCTGGTAGGTTTTCATTTCTTGACATTACATAAAAAGGACAGGAAAAGTGCAAGGGCTTTTGTCATGACCTTGCCATCAAAATCATGTCTTAGTGGAAAGACACAAATTCTATGGCTCGGTATCCTAGAGATGAAGGTAGTAGAGGGTTTTGTTTAAGATAACCAAGACACCTTTAGCCTTTTGCTCTTCTGGTTGGCTTGAATCGATTCATCTTCTCAAACAGAATATCTCATGAAGAAATAAGAACATTATTGGCTTTGATTCCCCTTTTTGACCTAATGATTATGTCATCTCCTGGTTATGGATCCTCCTTTCTTGTAGTCTTTTTCACTATGCCTTATTCTTAAATCCTAAGGTTCTTTTGTTAACTTGAGTGGTGACCTGTAAAGCTCTAGCCATCTCTTGCAGATTCTTGCCAAGCCTTTTTCCAACACGTGAACCTTTGCTAACAGACATTTTTAAACTCAAGTGGGTACTCTTCGATAGGTAGGGTTTAGCTATTGGCAATCTATCTGCCATAAATATTGCATTGACAAACTCGAGGTATTGGAATGATGAATTTGATGCATCTTCATTAGGCTCAATGTAGATATCTTCAGTGAAAGCAATGGCTATCATTTTTTCTTCAGCCTCGATGGTGACTACTTTGTCATCTATAACAAATTTGAGCTTCTAATGGAGAGATGATGGGACGACCTCAGTGGAATGTATCCATGGCCTTCCTAATAGGTAGTTATAAGATGGATTAGTATCCATAACTTGAAAGTCAACTTTATATGTACATAAGCCTATCTAAAACTGGATTGTGATATTTCTAATTACTTCATGACATGTTCCATCAAAAGCTCAGACTATGGTGTGGTTACTCTTAATGTTGGAGTGATCGATAGGGAGTTTGCTTAATGTAGTCATGGACATGACATTAAGGGCCAACCCATTGTTTATAAGTACTTTGGGTAAAATGCACCCCTTGCAATGGGTAGTGATATGTAGAGCTTTATAACTACCCTGCCTCTGATTAAGATCTCATCATTAATGAAGGAGATATAATTATCGGCCATGATATTGTTCACTAGCCGATCCAATTTGTCCACAGAGATGTCCAGTGGCACATATGCTTCGCTTAACACCTTCAGTAATGCAAGTGAACCTTTGAATTAAGGAGCAGCGATAGCACAAAAATCTTGGTGGGTTGTTTGCTTAACTAGTCCATAATGAGTATTCACTGTGCTTGATGAACTTGAGAAACTTAGTGGCTTCTCTTTCACTCACTGCTTTTTTGACTTTCTGAGGCTTAAAATTCTTTGCTTGGACTTGTGTGGTATTGATGCTTGGAGATGCATCAACTTTCTATTTTTCTTGAGCTAGGGAAGCATAACACCTACCGCTACAGGTTAGGTTACTAACTCTTGACAGTTCCATTGCCACAGTTGTGGAGGTTAGTTCTCCGATCAACACTACTTGATTCTCATATTTCCATGGGACAGCTTTGTTGCTCTCATACGGGAATAGTTTAGGTACCTCTATAACTAACTTAGGTGTAGGTATCAAAAAATTAACCTCGGGACTTGACTTGCAATAAAGAATGAGGGGTCGATTTTTGTCGTAAGGTGGCTGCATGGTTTTATCCTCTATCATGTTGATAGATTTAGCAGCAGGCATGGTTTCTTGATAGAATTCTATCTGGGCTTCATTCATCATTCTTTGAACCGTGGACCTAACTCCTTGCATGCTTGTAGGGATGACCTACAACTATGTAGAAGTCACAAAAGTTGTTAGGATTATCTTCCAATTTTTCTATTGCGTTAAGTAGCCTGACCTGAATCAATGCTTACCAGACCAAGAACATTGTATCCTTACATCCTCTATGTTTGCCTTAACTTCATATTTGTTCTTAATGCCGATCATGTTTGCAGCTAGCTTTATATGGTTTGGTAAAGGATTGGCAGCAATATTTGGTCCCTTGCTCATCCTAAACTGCAAAACTTTTGAGTTAATCAAATTTTACACATTTCACTTGAAAGATATGCAGTTCTCGATGTCATGCCCTACATCCCAAATGTGGTATTCACAGTGGGCGTTAGGGTTGTACCATTATGGGTATGGTGGCTTCTTTTCTAGGACATAGATCAAAGCCACTAAGTGATTTTAGAGCAAAGTTTGGTAGAACTCCTTATATGTCATAGGGATGGGATCAAAGTGTTGCCTTTATTGATTCAAACCTCAATTGCGAGGTGTGTTATTAGTTGTTCGATGGGTATTTTGGTGGACTTATGGATAGTAAATTTCTAGTGGGTTTGATGGGATTGCAAATGATGGGTTATAGGTTATGGCATAGATCGACTATAGGGATATTGTGATAGGGGGAGAATGTGGCATGCTTGAGCAATGAGGGTTAGGTGCTTGACACTATCTTGGTTGAAATAAGCCAATATAATTTATGGCATTGGCCTTTCTTTCCTTTTTCTTATTGACAATGGGCTTTTTACTCAATCTAGTTGTTTCTTTAGCCGACATTCTACCACTCTTAATGGTGGCATCGATCATTTCTCCGAAGAAAACTAAGTTTACAAATTTTTTGGTGGCATTCCTTATGAGCTTTTTGTAATAAGGAGCATGTAAGGTGTGAATGAAAGTAACTGGCATCTCTTTTTCTATTCAGGGAAGCTAGATTAGGGCTACTTGTTCTCTTCACCATTGGGCATATTGCTTGAAACTTTTAGTGGATGTCTTCTTGAAATTCATCAAGGAAAGTCAATTCAGCACCCAATTTGACACGTGTTGGTATTGATTTAGAAAGGCCTTAGATAAGTCGGCCCATGATTGGATTTTCACACTGTCTAGCTTGATATACCATCGAGCTATGACTTTAGTAAGGCTATGGTAGAAACAATGGATGAGGAAATTTTCATCTGTCTCATAGTCGACCATCTTTTGTAGGTACATTCAAACATGGATGAAAGGGTCAGTGGTTCCATTAAACTTCTCAAACTCTGGGACTTTGAACTTTAGAGGAATGACAAGGTGGACACCAAAGATAGCGATTGCGTGTTAAGAGCTTTGAACTTGTTGCTGCCCTCGATAGCTTGGAGGCATTTTTCCATTAGCTAAAATTTGTTCACTTTTTTTACAGTCATGGTGGACTTTTGACCTTCTGTTTTCTTTGATTCCTCATGGTCATCTATCGATAAGACTCTTGCATTCACCCCTTGAGTAGGGGAATGAATTGACTAGCCGTAATAGGACTTAGGTAGATGACTGGCGTAGCTTCAGTAGTAGGTATAAGAGCAGGCCATTGTTCCTATCTAGTTTCCCCTTAGGCTGGTTTTGGATTATTGGTAAAGTGACTTTCAGCGTTGGGAGGATCATTCCTTGTTTCAGCAGTGCTAGCTTGCCCTTTTTCTTTCATAAAAGTCGTCATTAGTTCCATAAGTTTTGTGATTTGATTTTGCATTTTATATTGTTGACAAAACTTCTGGTCTTGTGATTCCTTAACCATTAGCTCAAGTCGCTCAATACAAGCTTCAGGATCACTCTCCATGATTTGTTTATGGCATTGTGTGTTGTAATGGTGCATGATGTAAGGTTTCATGTTCTTGATTAATCTCAAAATCCCTTGCACTTTTATGGCCCAATTCCCATATTAGACTTTTATTTAAAAATATATTTATTGATGAGCATTTATGATGCAATGATGAGTTAAGATAATGAATGATTGATGCAAGTGTAATGCAAAATAGTGAAATTAAATGTGCATTGCATTAGAGACAATTGATTCTTGGAATAGCTTCATCGATAACATCATTCATAGAGTCACAAAAGGGTTTTTCTTTTACGACATGATTAAAATTGAAAGTATCTAACGTGATCACATTACACAATTACATGATCAAGAAAACCTAAAAATTATTGCTTATGATCTCTAATAGGTATGATGTCTCACCTTATAGACAAATCTACTTCAATTATGTCGTCCACCTCTTATTGAGCCATCCAAACTTGTTTAATGAAATGCTGATGCTATGTTTGGTTACTTAGATGTGCTTGGTCAATTGTCACTTGCCACTCTAATTCGCATTGCTTGGAAGCCCTTGTTAGTTCATTTATATGACATTGATGAACTTAGAGAGATTGTTCTAACTCTTGGATTCTATAAATAAAGGCTTTATTTTCGACTTTGGTAGCTGTTGTATTTTGCATTTAGGCCTCGAGTCTTTGATTTCTTCGTTGGTAGGTAGAAGCAAGAGCATGTGCCCTTTTGAACTTCTTTGCTGGTTCTAACTTCCTCATTTTGTTGATTTAGCTTGCAATTGAGAGTGGCAATTTTCGCTTCCTATTCACTGATGTCTTGCCAATACGTCAGGACTTGTTAGCTTTTTAGAGTGTCACATAATCCTTTGTTAGGCTTTCGAGGTCATTTTTGAAGCGATCCCTTTCTTTAATGACTCTATCCATTTCATTGCTCCTAAAATAGATATCCATCTCTAGCTGGCCCTTTTCCTCCTTAAGTTAAGAGATGTCTGTGGCAAAGGATGCCTTTTTTCCTTGAACTCCTTCATAAATAGCTTGATCTTAAAAGGCAGTTTCTCTATTAGGATTTGTAGTATCCTAAAGTTGGGTGGTGGTAATGGATCATTGATACAATGGAGTCTCCATTCTTCGTATCCAAGCATGGTGGGGCTTCCTCTATAGTATCTTTTCATACAATGGACCTTTTTCCAGGCTTGGAAAGCTAACTGGACTTTTGCTTTATAATTGGGCTCTCCGTATTTAAAATCCCAATGTCCCAAGTTTTGAAGAACGAGATGAATTCTTGGCACTAAAACTGGCGCAATACCAATAGAGGATCATAACTGGTATTTCCCTATAATCCCAAGAGCGATACATAAGTGTAGTCTCCACATTTGTACACAATCGACTAAGGGAACACCCATGGGGCTCTCCATGTGATTTCTTCTTCCTTGACATTTCATAATTCCTTGACCTAATGCTTTTCTGTCTTCTCTTGATGGCATTCTTCCTCTAATACTGTGGAAAGAAGACTGAACTTGAACAAAAAATTTTCCCTGGTTCTTTCCTCCCTAACATAGAGATGACCTAAGAACCATATCTAGAGTAATGGGGCATACTCGATAAACCTTCCTATTCCCGTTCTTTTACAAAAATTAAAGGCACAGATGGTTTCAGTGATGATGGCAGAAGCAAGGTTGATGTCGCAACATAAGCATGAAAAGAAATCTATGATCGCCACCGTTACATAACCCAAAGTCTTTGGGAATATGATAAGCCCGTAGATTGCTAGAGCATAGACATCTTGAACTTTCTGTTGGTCAGAAAGATTTACCATGGCATCTTTCAAGTTGGCCCAAGAGATGCATTCGCTGCTCCCTTTTACTTTGACGTGACTATTAACCCATGCTTCTGTGGCTCTAAGAATTTTCCTTAACCTTTTCTTGAATGGAGGATGGAATAATGCTTTGCAATAAATCCGGTTAGACTTAGCCCTTTCTATGTTGAGCAAAGATGTGTATTCATTAATGGTAGGGCCAAAATCTTGTTGATTGAAGGTGAACATCGGTAGGCTAGATTCTGAAACTATGTCACTACTCACAACAAGCCATCATCCAACTAAACTTAAAGTAAAAGAGCTATATCCTCATACTTTTTACTAAAGGCTTCTTTCTTGTTATTACCCCAATTGTCCCGAATGTGCTTCAATTCCTGACAATCTTCTAATAGAAACCAACCTTAACCCATTCTTGCATTTTTTAGATGTAGCGGGCATTAGGATATCCCCGTCTTAATGTTGGCAACCTTCTGACCATGTTCTGACATTTTCAAAGGACTCGATAGTTGAGATAAGCTGTTGCTCCATAAATGATGCACCTTACTGAACACCGAACTAAAAAATTGTCCCAAAATGATGATAGTCATGATAGTTATGATGAGATGATGCATACACTAAAACACAAACAAAGGGAAAATAAGTTAGTGGAAAATATAGAAGACAAATGTAAGGAAATAAAGAATTTAAGAACATTAGAATAAAATATTCACAACATGTCTCAACCAAGGTGGTGAGACAAGAAACGGGTAGCATTTCAACATGTCAAGATGCGATCTGCCCTTCATGAGGTGATGCAATATCTTATTTTGATGGAAAAATAACCGCAAGTAGTAATATTCATTTATCACCACTAGTGCAAATGGACGTTAAGCCATGACTCAGACAGCATAACAGCTTGTAGCATAAGACATTGCGAATGATTTTTTTTGCTCACCTTACTTATTTAGACAAAAATTGGTCATCATTCGGGAGGCACAATGGCATGCCTTGATAAATGATGAGAATGCAGATGCGGGTGACAATTGTATACTTATTGTCATCTACATAATTATGGTAATTAAGAGTGGTTAGGAATGTTTCCCTGAGTGACCTTATCCTTCAGGAATTCTAGTAGTGTTCTGGTATGGTTTGACATGTTTTAACTCATAGGGCTCACTATATGAGGTTTAGGTTGATGCCTAAATACGTATCTGAATTGCTTCTCTATCAGGTAAGGACAGTTGAGGCACCCTGATCCTAAGACCATTATGGGTTTGGCAAAATAGGTTTAATCTGGTGGATGTATTTCCCTATGCAAATGCGAAGGGTTACTCATAAGAGACATAGGTAATTTACATATGGGAAGTTATTGCTATGCGTATGCGGAGGGTTACTTATGAAGGTGGATAGCTCACTTCCTCCTAATGATTAGGTTATAACCTTGCCATGGAGTTTGGTGGGACTCTAATGCATATGCAAGTGCATAATGTTTGATGGGGAAATGATCAAACCTTTTTGCTTACTCTAGTATTACCATTTTAATTAAACTGAAGATTATTCGAAAATAAGACAATCCTAACAATCATGTCAAACAAAATATTAGTTGACAAAACAAGAAAATGGTCATAGTTAAATAATGATCGAAGATTGAAGGAACTAAGAACCTTGTATGACATGACTAGTTATTGGCTAAACTTTCTATACAATCCCTAGTGGAGTCACCAAGCTATGGCAATGTGCCATAGTGCATCCTCACAGATTTATGGGTGCATACGACTTAAAATATTTTTTTAACTTGCAAATGTCTTCTTAATTGAGACTTTTCCTTCGTGACGTGATAAAAACAAGAAAGTATGAATTCTCGATTTGTGATACAGTTAAAGGGACCATAAGACAAATCGCTTATCTTATTGATCTCGGATAACCATCACGAAATGCTCAATGCTTGGAGTCGACATCGATCATTTTGGGCTAGGCATAATCATATGCCTATTGAAACCTATGTCTTGAGTTATGAAACTCGAAACATTAATCCCATGGTCCACGGAGTACAAAGATTTACTATTTAGGTTCAGAAGTTGGTTATGCATGATAAGGCACGAATCTCTTTGTGA
This sequence comes from Adansonia grandidieri, assembly GCA_038382065.1. Lineage (NCBI taxonomy): Eukaryota > Viridiplantae > Streptophyta > Magnoliopsida > Malvales > Malvaceae > Adansonia > Adansonia grandidieri. Next base: position 2,285 of record JBBYHK010321565.1, on the reverse strand, counting down.
CGCTCGAAATTGGTACCTTACTAGTTATGTCTTAGCTCAGTTTCGATTCTTTCAATCTTAACTCATCACTATTTTGATATAACCCTTTTTTAATGCATGAATTTTATAGAAATAGAAATCCAGGTTTTACTAAAAGATTTAATCTCATATATGCCCTAAATAGATGAGGAATATAGAGATTTTCAATAAAAATGACATCTGGACTTTCCTTTGAAAAATGGAATGTACCACATTGGGCACTAGAGAGATATCCATGCAGAACATTACTTTTAATTTTACTTGAAATGATTTGAAAACATTAGTGCAAAAAATCATCACAAGGAAATCACATTAGTAAGGCAACAAACAAAGTAGCATAATACGGACCATTCAATATAATGATAAAAAGAAGGGATGGACTATTGGAATTTATCTCGCAATTGGCATCGATTATCAGGGAATAACCGAATCTATAATTTTCAAGAAGCATCTGGGTCCCTTGATTGAACAAGGTTTTCTTGACATATTCATGGAAGCCTAGGAAGGAGAAAAATTTAATTGTAGTTGAAAGATAGGGTTGGAGTATCCCTTCGGAAAGATGGTGTTGGAATATCCCAATGGATGACAAATAATTTTGACAAAGGAAGATTTCTAAATCTTGACAATTTTTAAAAGCGGGGTTGGAGTATCCCTTCGAAGGATTGATGTTGGAGTATCATCGTGGATGACAAATAATTTTGACAAAGGAAGATTTTTAAAAGTTAAAAATTTTGACAAGCGGGGTTGGAGTATCCCCTCAAAAGGTCAGGGTTGGAGTATTCCTAAAACTGACATATCTGATAGTCTTTAAAGAAGTTGAGTTGGAAAACTTAAGTTGACAAAACTTCGTGATTTAGAAAATGAGTGAGCATTTTGACAATTTTTGGCAGAAAAAGCTATGAACAAGGATGGTAAAAGTGTATTTGTGCCTTGATACAAGCTTGTAGGAGGTTAAAGCATGTTATCGAGTCTGATTAGGGTGATATGGAGACGTTCAAATGTCTCAAGACAAAATTCAGGAAAAAAACTTAACTTTTACCTTAACTGAGAGTAGGGGACAGCATCGCATGATCCCTCTTTTCAAATTTATTTTGGATTGGTTTGAAGGCTTTAGAGGATGGATAAGATACCGTCAGAAAGGTAACTTGATAAGGGTCAATCTAAAAATATTCCTAATATCCCAAAAAATCATTTTTCGGGGAAATAAATTATCAAATTTGGGTTAATTATGATACTGATAGGGCATGCATGGAAAAAGGTATGTCAAAATTCAAAAAATCATTTGGACTCGTTTGGTTCAAAAATTTGCAAGTAATACCTTTCCAGAAAGGGAATTTCATGAGTGTTTTAGGAAAAATGTTGGATAGATTTGGAAAATTTGTTTAGTGGGCCTAAAGGGCCCGACCATAATGCACTTTGTTAACTTAAGGGATTCTGAATAGTCTAGGTTTGAAAAATGGTAACTCTTTCATCCAGACTGATCCAGGGGTGAACATGACCTCATCTTAAAGATATCTTGACACATATTCAGTGAAAAATATTATAAAATTCATAAAAAATCATTTTGGATTTTAAAGTGATTTTTTAATTTGTGACAATGATGCTGCCATCAAGGGACAAAGCAAAGCAGAAGATATTTCTTATTTTCTCTATGTTTACGGGTCCAAACTCGAGTCATTGACATTCAAACATCCATGACTAAAGGGAAAGAGTGGCGTGAGTGTCGCGAACTGATTTGCACAGCCCCGAAGTAAATTAGAATGATGAAATAGCCTGTTGATCATACCATTCAAGGTTTTGACTAAAAAACAAGGCACGAACATTCAGAGAACATGTGCAAGGCCATTTTTGTTTGAAAATTAAAAGTTTTGAGCTCATCTAATCAGGATTACAGATCTGGAAAACTTTATCTTCCCTAATACTTTTTGTTAACTTTAAGGAAAATGCTAAGTTCATACTAGTCCTTATTGGTTAAGTTTAGCATGCTTGGTTTGGGAGGTTTTGAAAATCGGTTTTTTTTACAGCCTTCAAACATGCACTTCGACAAGGATGAGGCAACAAACATACAAAGGGATGCTAGATAACATGGGGATGCTGACTTTACCAATGGTCTAGATAAAGAAAATGTTATGCACTTTGACAAGATAATGTTATAGATGCTGAAGATGACAATGATTTATGACAAGATGAAAGCTAATGTATAAATATGCTTGAAATATGTTAGGCTAAGGATTTATACATGGATTAATCATAACAAGATGCATGGA
>JBBYHK010321345.1:0-25941 GCA_038382065.1 Adansonia grandidieri | reverse complement strand
TGACTTATGGGCTTTAAAAAGGGTGCCACTAACTTATGGGCTTTAAAAATGTGCCAATGACTTATGGGCTTTGAATAAGGTGCCACTGACTTATGGGCTTTAAAAAGGGTGCCCCTAACTTCTGGGCTTTGAAAAGGTGCCAATCACTTATGGGCTTTAAAAAGGGTGCCACCAACTTATGGGCATTGAAAAGGTCCCACTGACTTATGGGCTTTGAAAAGGGTGCCACTAACTTACGAGCTTAAAAAGGTGCCACTAACTTATTGGCTTTGAATAGGGTGCCACTGACTTGTGAGCTTTAAATGGAGTGCCACTGACTATGGGCTCCAAAAAGGGTGCTACTTACTTATGAGCTTTAAAAAGGTGCCATTGACTTGTGGGCTTTGAACAGGGTGCCACTGACTTACGGGCTTTGAAAAGGTGCCACTGACTTGTGGGCTTTGAACAAGGTTGCACTGACTTGTGGGCTTTGAAGAGGGTGCCACTGACTTATGGACTTTAAAGAGGGCACCACTGACTTGTGAGCTTTGAAAAGGTGCCAATGACTTATGAGGTTTGAATAGGGTGCCACTAACTTGTGGGATTTGAATAGGGTGCCATTGGCTTATGGGTTTTGAAAATGGTGCCACTGACTTATAGGCTTTGAAAATGTGCCACTGACTTATGGGCTTTGAACAGGGTGCCACTGACTTATGGGCTTTGAAAAGGTGTTACTGACTTATGGGCTTTGAAGAGGGTGCCACTGACTTGTGGGCTTTGAAAAGGGTGCCACTAACTTGTGGGCTTTGAAGAGGGTGCCACTAACTTGTGGGCTTTGAATAGGGTGCCACTGATTTGTGGGCTTTGAAAAGGGTGCTATTGACTTTTGGGCTTTAAAAATGTTCCATTGACTTGTGGGCTTTGAACAAAGTACCACTGACTTATGGGCTTTGAAAATGTGCTACTGACTTGTGGGCTTTGAAGAGGGTGCCACTGACTGTGGGCTTTGAAAAGGTGCCACTGATTTATGGGTTTTTAAGAGGGTGCCACTGACTTATGGGCTTTGAAGAGGGTGCCACTAATTTGTGGGCTTTGAAAAGGGTGTTAACAAAGTTTTTTATAAAACTTTTAATACAAGTTTTGCTAACAAAAGTTCATGACAAAATTTCCCGATGAAAGGGTTTTTACACTTGTTCTTGACAAAATTCTTGACAAAGCTTCCAACGAATGTTCTCGATAAAAGTTTTTGATGATAGTTTCTAGACAATAATTTCTTGACACTGGTACTTTGATAGTAGTTTCTTGATAAAAAGGGTTTTTACATGAGGTGATGAGAAGAAAAGAACCTTACCTGAATAACACTTGGTTTGCGAAGCTTAGAGTTCTTACCAGGAATTCCTTAGAGGTTCAGTAAACCTGGTTTGAAATGATATTGTAAAAGTGATGATGTATGATGGTTATGTGAGTGCATGATATGAAATGCTATCATGGTTGCTTGATATGAAGTCTAATACGGGAGATAGCTATAGTTTCTTACAAGTCATCCAGACTCTAATAGATATTGCGATCCACCTGGTTTAAATAGGGATTGGAATTTTCCTAATTCCGCTATGGATTGTAGGTTATCCCAATTCCACTAGGTAGCCATTGTGAACTATCCTGGCTCTATTAGGGGTGTGATGTTTTGATAATCGAGTTATTCATCTATTTTCAAGAATTTGGATTAGAGCATTTCCTGATTTAGGAAGCTCAACCATTTTCCTAACAACTAAAAGGCATTGTCAACAATTTGGTGACTATTTGACTGACTAAGTTCATGCCTCTGGTTTTAATGGATTCAGATAGAACACACAGATCGATTTTTGGTTAGCTTGAAATGATTTTTCTTGAGATATGGCTTATGAAAGCAAGAATTGGTTTGGTGCATGGTCATGTCAAATGGGTGTTTGGACACGAAAAATTCATGATCTTGACAATTAGGGTGCGAGTAGAGTTCTTTATGCTTTTCTTTTCCTTTCAATGTAATATCGAGATGTCCTGATGCATATTTCAGTTGATTATCAAATAGTATTAATTAAATGACAAGGTGCAATATGAATTGCATAAGGGTTAAAAGAAATAAGGCAATATTTGTTCATGACAACAAAGATATAAATCGGCATACTATTTGACAAACAAGTGATAGGGTAGCCAGAAGGATGATCTTTTGGTTGAAAGATGACTGTGATAATCATGAAACAGATGCTCTTTAGGTGCTTTTCAGGATATTTCTTGAGTAATGAATGTGACTAGCATAAGCTGATCTTCGAAAGATCCTTAGGATTGCTATGCATTGTCCTGTAGATGCTCTCGGTTCATGCCCTATTAGAATGGATCTGCTTAAGTCACCCTTACGATTTTTTTAATCGTAGTCAGGTTGGCTGCCCAGAAGCCCTTTTCGAATTTTCATCTGGACCCTCTTTTTGTGTTCTCTTTTTTATTTGTTTATTTGTTTTCTTTTTTGATTTGTTTTCTTTTTTTCTTTTTTTTGAAAGATGCTTGTTTAGGTTTTCACCCTCTACGTGTAATATTTCTTGACGAAATCTGAGTTGACTAGGTTAGGCAAGGCATTGCCAGCCATTTCTAACAAGATTAAGGCCCTTCCGGAGAAGGCTTGATTATGACATACAGTTTTTCCCAATTAGGGGTCCACTTGCCCTATGCATCTTTATGAATTGAGAGGATCTTCTTCAAAACCAATTCGCTTGGGTGAAATTGTTGTAGGCACATCTTTTTGTTGTGGGCTTGGATCATGCGTCTTTGATACATTTGACCATGGCAGATGGCTTTCATGTGTTTTTCTTTAATAAGGTTGAGCTGGTCGTTTCTGTTCTTAACCCATTCGGCCTCTTTAAGTTTGGTTTCCATCAAAACTCTAAGAGAAGGGATCTTGACTTTGATAAGCAATACAGCTTCCATCCATAGACAAGGGAGAATGGGGTAGCGCCTATGGAAGTGTGAACTAAGGTCTGATAGGCATGAAGTGCAAAGAATAGCTTCTCATGCTAGTCTTTGTAAGTCTCGACCATTTTCTCAACTATTCTTTTGATGTTTTTGTTGGCTACCTCAACTGTCTAATTCATCTTTAGGTAGTAAGGGACAAAATTATGACGCTAGATCTTAAACTGAAAGTAGACCACTTGCATCATTCTATTATTTAAGTTGCTTGCATTGTCTATGATGATTTGGTTTGAGAGGCCATATCTACAGATGATGTCCCATTTGACAAACTTATAGATGGTCAATCTAGTGCACTAGCATACGAGGCAGCCTCTACCCATTTGGTGAAATAGTCGATTGCTACCAAGATGAAGCGATGCCTATTGAAAGCTTTAGGGGTGATTGGCCTGATCACATCCATACCCCACATGAAGAAGGGCCACAGGGCCATCATGACGTTTAGTGGCGTTGGAGAGACATTGATCTTGTCCACATAGATTTGACACTTATAGCATTTTCAAGTGTAATTGATGCAGTCTCTCTCGAGGTTCAACCAGTAATAACCTGCTCTCATGATTTGCTTGGCCATCTGATGTCCATTAACATGTGTGCTGTAAATCCCTTCATGAACTTCTTCTAGGATCCTTTTGGCTTTAGGAGTGTCGACGCATCTAACAATACTTGATCATGACTCTTCTTGTGCAAGATTTTACCATCGAGAATAAATCCCATACCCAGCCTCCTGATAGTCATTTTATTAGTCTTGATTGCTTGTTTGGGACTGATCCTTTATGTAATGAAGGATGTCAGAGTACCACAGTGGGCTATCCTTCTCTTTTTTAATACTATGACAATGAACCAGAGTTGTATAAATGCTCATCTGGATGGGAGCAATGTCCAATTCTTTGTTGATTTTAAACATGGATGACAAAGTAGGCAAAGCATCGGTTATTTGGTTTTCTTCTCGAGGTAAGTGTCAAAAACTGATATTATCAAATTTTTTCTTGAGTTCTACTCTCAGCTTCCCATACTACATCAGCTTGGCATCACGAGGTTGCTATTCCTCTTTCAATTGGTAGATGACTAAGGCCGAATCACCGAACACCTGTAATATCTTGACATTCTTCTTAATGGCTGCTTGAAGCCCCATGACACAAGCTTCAAATTCAATGATATTAGTTGTGCAATCAACATTTAGCCTTGCTATGAACGAGTAATGACTCCCATCAGGTGACATCAATATTGCCCTAATTCTATATCTTAAACCGTTTGGGCTCCATCAAAATACATTTTCCAGGATCGATCTTGGTTGAAGGCATTTTTGTCTTTCAAAATGCACATTAGATCTCCATTTAAGAAGTCAAAACTTAAGGGTTCATAATCATCTGCTGCTCGACTTGCCAAAAAGTCAGCTATCGCACTGCCCCGATGGCCTTTTGCTGACATATGCAATGTCGTATTCAAAAAGTAGGACTTTCCATCTAGCTAGCCTTCCTCATAATGTAAGGGCTTTGCATAGATACTTGATAGGATCAAGCCTTGTAATCAACCATGTGGTGTGGTACAGCATGTACTGCCTGAGTCTCTTGGTTGTCCACACCAAAGTATAGCACAATTTCTTGACTGCGGAGTAGTTACACTTATGTTTCGTGAACTTTTTGCTTAAGTAGTAGATTGCTTATTCCTTTTTTCTTAACTCATCATGTTGCCCTAATACACAACCCATAGATTTGTTGAAGATTGCCAAGTAAAGGATTAAAGGTCAACTAGGCACCGGTGGTACCAACACTGGTATGCTTGACAGATAATGTTTGACTTTATCAAAGGCTTCTTGACATGCCTCATTTCACTTTCCTAGATTTTGTTTACGAAGGAGCCGAAAGATGGGGTCGCATTTGTCAATGAGCTGGGATTTGAATCGAGCAATGTAGTTTAATTTCCCCAAAAAGCTTCTCACTTTCTTTTAGGTTTGAGGTGGTGGCATATCTTGAATGGCTTTGACCTTGTTTGGGTCAACTTTAATCCTTTTTTCGCTGACTATAAACCCTAAAAGCTTACCCGAAGTGACTCCAAAGGTACACTTGGCTAGATTCAATTTAAGTTGAAATTTTTATAGCCGTTCAAAAAGTTTTTGAAGGTTTGTGATATGCTCACCCTCTTTTGTTGACTTAGCAATCATGTTGTCCATGTAGACCTCAATTTCTTTGTGCATTATGTCATGGAATAGGGCTGCCATGGCCAGTTGATATGTTGCCCTAGCATTTTTGAGTCTGAAAGGCATGACATTATAGCAAAATGTCCCTCACATGGCTACAAAAGTTGTTTTCTCCATGTCTTCAGGTGCCATCTTGATCTGGTTGTAGCTTGAGAATCCGTCCATGAAAAAGAAAAGAGAATTCTTAGTCATGTTGTCCATCAGAGTGTCAATGTGGGGTACCGAGAAGTTGTCCTTAGGACTAGCTCGATTCAGATCCTGATAATCAATGTACATTCCTACTGTACCATCTTTCTTTCGGACTGGGACTATATTGGCAACCTATTCTAGATATTTGGCTACTTCAATAAACCCCGTATAAAACTATTTTTTAACTTTCTCTTTAATTTTGATAGGCATTTTTGGCTTCATCCTCCTTAATTTTTGCTGGATTAGTTTGCATCCATGCTTAATGGGAAGCTTATGGACCACTATATCAGTGTCTGGTCCTGGCATGTCTTGACAGGACCAAGTGAATATATCCCGATATTCTTGGAGTAGGTCTATCAGCTTGGTCCTAGTTGTCGACTTTATTAAGGTTTCGATTTTGTCCTCCTTTCGATCCTCTTGAGTACCTAGATTTATAACCTTGGGTCTTCATGGGGAATGATCTACTTCTTCTCTTGCTCAACTAATCTTAAGAGGTCTAGTAGTATGGAGCTCTCTTCGAAATCTTCTTTAGGATTAACTTCACTAGTGCAAATTGGTTGTTCAAAATTGATCTTTAGCAACCCATTAGACACATCCATATCACTATCATCAAAACACCTAAAAGGGTGAAGAAATAAACATTGCAAAAGACATACACACAACCAAGGGATTCAAAAAAAAATGAAGACAAAAGAGTAATGGAGACAAAAAAGTTAAAAGTGATATAGACATACAACATGGAATGATATATGCAAAAGTCATTTCATTTATAATGTTTAGCAAAAGTATCCATTACATAAGACACCTACCCACCTCTGGGTGAGGGTAGGTAGGTTTTCCTTTATTAACATTACATAAAAGGTACAGGAAAAGTGCGAGGTTTCCATCATGACCCTATTATCAAAATTAGGTCTTATTGGAAGGGCACGCATTTATGGCTTGATATCTTGGAGATAGAGGTTGTGAAGTGCTCTATTTAAGATAACCAAGACATCTTTAGCCTTTTGCTATTTTGGTCAGTTTGGATCAATTCATCCTAATATCTCATGGAGAGACAGGAACATTGTTAGCTTTGATTCCCTCTCTCGACCCAATGATTGAGTGACCTTCTGGTTGTGGATCATTCTTTCCTGCTATTTTCTTGACTGTGCATTAGCCTTGAATCCTAAGCCTCTTTTGTTGACTTGAGTGGTGACCTATAGAGCTCAGGCCATCTCTTGTATATTCTTACCAAGCCCTTTTCCAACACGAAAACCTTTACCAATGATCATTTTTAAACCCGAGTGGGTATTCTTTAATAGGTTGGGTTTAACTATTGGCAATCCTTCTCCCACAAATGTTGCATTAATGAACTCAAAGAGTTGGAAGGATGACTCTGGTACATCTTTATTGGGCTCTATGTAGATTTCTTTAGTGAAAACAGTGGTGATCATTTCTTCTTCAGCCTCGATGGTGACTACTTTGTCATCTATCACAAGTTTGAGGTTCTGATGGAGAGAGAATGGGATAGCCCTGGCAGAGTGTCTCCATAGCCTTCCTAATGGGCAATTGTAAGATAGATTAATATCCATAACTTGAAAGTTAACTTCATATGTACATGGGCCTATTTGGAGCTGGATTATGATATTTCCAATTACTTCATGACATGTTCCATCAAAAGCTCAGACTATGGTGTGGCTACTCTTGATGTTGGACTGATCGACAGGGAGTTTGCTTAATGTAGTCATAGGCATAACATTAAGGGCTGACCCATTATCTATGAATACTTTAGGCAAAATGTGTCCCTTGCAATGGGTAGTGATATGTAAAGCTTTATAACTGCCCCTACCTCCGAGTAAGATCTCATCATCAATAAATGAGATATAATTATTGATCGTGATGTTGTTTGCTGAACCAGTCTATAAAAATGTCTGGTGGCACATATCCTTCATTTAACCCCTTCAGTAATGCATTTTGGTGAACCTCTGAAGTCAGAAGCAGAGATAGCATAGAAATCTTTGTAGGTTGTTTGCTTAACCAGTCTACAATGCAGTATTCACTGTGCTTGATGAACTTGAGAAACTCCATGGCTTCTCTTTCACTCACTGCTTCCTTGACTTTCTCGAGCTTGAAATTCTTTGCTTGGGCCTGAGTGGTATTGGTGCTAGGAGATGCATCAACCTTCTATTTTTCTTGAGCTGGGAAAGCATAACACCTACCACTATGGGTTAGGTGACTAACTCCTGACAGTTCCATTGCAGTAATTGCGAGAGTTAGTTCTCCTATCATCACTACCTGATTCTCATACTTCCATGGGATAGATTTGTTGCTCTTATACAGGAATGGTTTAGGTACCTCGATAACTAACTTTGGTGTAAGTGTTGAAAAATTCACCTCAAGATTTGACTGACCATAAAAATGAGGGGTCGGTTTCTCCAGTAAGATGGTTGCATGGTTTTGTCTCTTATCATGTTGATAGATTTAGCATCAGGTATGGTTTCATGATAGAATTCTATCTGGCCTTCAATCATCATTCTTTGAACCATGGACCTAAACTCCTTGCATGTTTGCAGGGTATGACCTACAACTGTATAGAAGTCACAGAAGTTATTGGGATCGTCTTCCAATTTTTCTATTGCATTAAGCAATCCGACCTAAATCAATGCCTGCCAGACCAAGAACATTGGCATTCCTACATCCTCTATGCTTGTCTTAACTTCATATTTGTTCTTAATACCGATCAATTTACAGCTAGCTTAGTGTGGTTTGGTAAAGGATTAGCGGTAACATTTGGTTCCTGATTCATCCCAAACTATAAGACTTTTGAGTTCATTAGATTTTGCACATTTGGTTTGAAAGATATGCAGTTCTCAATGTCATGCCCCACTGCCCTAGCATGGTATTCACAGTGAGTGTTAGGGTTGTACCATTATGGGCATGGTGCTTCTTTTCTGGATATAGACTAGGGCCATTAAATGATTTTGGAGCAAGGTTTGGTAGAGTTCTTTATAGATCATAGGGATAGGATTAAAATGTTGTGTTTGTTTATTTGCACCTCGATTGCCGGTGCATTATTCGCTATTCGATTGGTACTTCGGTGAACTTATGGAAGGTAGCTTTGTGGTGGGTTTTATGGGATTGCAGAGGATGGGTTGTAGGTTATGGCATGAATTAGTTAAGTGGGTATTGTGATACGATGAGAATATAGCGTGCTTGGGTAGTGAGGGTCGGGTATTTGATGCTGTTTTGGCTAAGACAAGCTAGCATAACTTATGGAATTGGCCTCTCATTCCGTATTCTTATTGGTAATAGGCTTCTTGCTTGATCCAGATGCTTCCCCGGCTGACATTTTACCACTCTTAATGGCTACATCAATCATTTCTCCAAAAAGGACTAGGTCTGTGAATTTCTTGGTGGCATTTCCTACGAGCTTCTCATAATAATGAGCACGTAAAGTGTGAATAAAAGTGATTGTCATCTCCTTTTCTGTAAGGAGAGGCTGTACTAGAGCTGCTTATTCTCTCCATCTTTGAGCATATGGCTTGAAACTTTTAGTGGACTTTTTCTTGAAATTCATCAAGGAAAGTCGATCCAATGCCTAATTTGACACGTGCTGTTATTGATTTAGAAAGGTCTTAGCCAAGTTAGCCCATGATTGGATTTTTTCATTGTCTAGCTTGATATACCACCAAGTCGCTGCCCTAGTGAGGATGTGCTGGAAGTAATGGTAAGGAGTTTTTCATCTTTCTTGTACCCAGCCATCTTTCGTAGGTACATTCAGATATGGACAAAATGGTCAGTGGTTCCATTAAATTTTTCAAATTCTGGGGCCTTGAACTTCAAGGGAATGACAAGGTTGGACACCAAAGATAGTGATTGCGATTACACGTCAAGACCTTTGAACTTGTCACTCCTTTCGATAGCTTGGAGGCATTTTTCTAGTAGTTGGAATTTGTTAATTTCTTTTGTAGCCATGGTGGAACTTTGACCTTCTATTTTCTCTGGTTCCTCATGATAAAGGGTTATTGGATCAGCTGATGAAACTCCTATGTTAACCCCTTGAGTACTGGGAATGAATTGACCTATCGCAATGGGATTTAGGTAGATGACTGGCAGACTTAAGAGGCATGTGTAGGAGCAGGCCGTTGTTATTGTCTAGTTTTCCCTTGGGTAGGTTTTGGATTATTGGTAAAAGGACTTTTAGTGCTGGGAGGATCATCCTTTGTTTTAGCAGTGCTGGTTTACCTTTTTTCTTTCACGAAGGCTATCATTAGTTCCATAAGTCTTGCAATTTGAGTTTGCATTTTGCTTTACTGACAGAGTATCTGGTCATATATTCCTTAACCATTAACTTAAGTCGCTCAATACGAGCTTCATGATCACTCTCCATGATTTGTTTACAGCATCATGTGTTGCAATGATGCAAGATGTTAGGTTCTATTTTCCTGATTGACCTCGAAATCCCTTACACTTTTATGGCCCAATTCTTGTATTAGACTTTCACTTAAAAATGAATTTATTAATAAGTGTTTATGATATAATGACGAGTTTAGATAATGAATGATTGATGCAAGTTTATAGAATAAAATAGTGAAATTAAATGTGCATATGCATTTAAGACAAATGATTCCTGGAACAGCTTCATCAATAACATCATTCATAAAGCCACAAAAAGGTTTTTTCTTGTAACATTATTACATCTAAAAATATCTAACATGATTACATTGTGTAATCACATGATCAAGAAGGCCTAAAAATTGCTGCTTACGATCTCTGATAGGTACAATGTCTCACCTTATGGACCGAGCTACCTCAATCATGTCGTCCACCTCTCATTGAGCCATCTGAACTTGTGTAGTAAGGTGTTGATGTTGTACTTGGTAGTTTAGATGTGCTTGGTCGATTGTTGCTTGCCAATCTAGTTCACGCTACTCGAAAGCCTTTGTTAGTTCATTGATATGACCTTGACGAATCTGGAGAGACTATTCTAACTCCTGGATTCTATAGGTGAGGACTTCGTTTTCAACCCTGGTAGCTCTCACATCTCGCATGTGGGTCTCAAGTCTTTGATTTCTTTAGGCAAGAGCACATGCCCTTATGAATTTTTCTTTGCTAGTTTTAACTTCCTCTTTTTGCTGATTCAGCTCGCGATTGAGAGTAGCAACTTCTACTTCCAATTCGACTAATGTCTTGCCCATACGTCAGGACTCATTAGCTTTTTAGAGTGCCACATAATCCTTGGTTAAGCTCTTGAGGTCATTTTTTAGGCGATCCCTTTCTTTGACAACTTGATCTATTTCATCGTTTCTAAGATAGATATCCATCTCTAGCTAGCCTTTCTCCTCCTTAAGTTAAGAGATTTTTGTGACAAAAGATGCCCTTTTTCATTTGAACTCCCTCTTAAATAGCTCGATCTCAGAATGTGGCTCTTTTATTGGGATTTGTAGTACCTCGGAGTTGGGTGGTGGAAATAGGTCATTGATATAGTAGAGTCTCCATTCTTCGTATCCAGGAGTAGTAGGGCTTCCTCTCTAGTATTTTTCCATACAATGGATCTTCTTCCAAGCTTGAAAAGCTAATTGGACTTTTGCTTTATAATTGGGCTTTAAAATCTTAATGTCCCAAGTCTTCAAAGAATAGGATGAATTGCTAGCATTGGAACTGATGCAATACCAATAGAGGAGCATAACTGTACTTCCCCATAATCCCAAGAGCGGTACACAAGTGTAGTTTCCACATCTGTACACAATTGACTGAGGTAACACCCAGGGGGCTCTCCATGTGACTTTTTCCTCCTTGATGTTTCGTAAATCCTTGACCCAATGCTTTTCTGTCTTATTTTGATGACATTCTTCCTTTAATGCCATGGAAAGAGGACTGATCTTAAAGAAGAAATTTTGCCTGGCTTTCCCTTTACTAACATAGAGATGACCTAGAAGCCATATCTGAAGCAATAGGATGCACCTAATAAACCTTCCTGTTCCTGTTCTTTTCTAAAAGTTGAGGGCACGGATGGTTTTGATGATGATGGCAGAAGTAGGGTTGATGTTGCAACATAGGCGAGAAAAAAAATCTGCGACTATTGCCTCTACATAACCCAAAGTCTTCGAAAATATAACGAGCTCGTAGATTGCCAGAGCATAGACATCCTTAGCTTTCTTTTGATTAGAAAGATTTACCATGGTCACTTTCAAGCTGGCCTAAGAGATGCATTTATTACTCCCTTTTACTTTGACGTGACTATCAACCCATGCTTCCATGGCCCCAAGAACTTGCCTTAACCTTTTCTTGAATGTGGGAGGCGTTAGCACTTTTTAGTAAATTTGGTTTGACTTGGCCTTTTCTATTTTAAGCAGAGCTGTGTACTCATCAATGGTAGGGACTAAATCTTGTTGGTTGAAGGTGAAACATCGGTAGGCTAGATTCCAAAACTGTGCCACTGCTCGTAGCAAGCCATCATCCAAATTGAACTTAAAATAAGAGGGCTATATCCCAGTACTTTTTAGTGAAGGCTTCTTTCTCGTTGTTGTTCCAACTATCCTAAATGTGCTTCAGTTCCTAACAATCGTTCTGACAAAAACTGATTTTAACCTCTTCATGCTTTTTTGAGATGTAATCATGTTTAGGATATCTTTATCTTGACGTCGGTGACCTTCTGACCATGTTCTGACATTTTCAAAGGACTCGATGGTGGAGATGAGCTGTTAGTACATAAATGATGCCCTTTGCTAAACACCGAACCAAAATCATTACCCCAAAATGATGATAATCATGGTAGTTATGATGAGATGATTCATGTGCCAAGACACAAAACGAAAGGAAAACGAGTCAGTGAAATGTATAAGAGACGAATGTAAGGAATTAAAGAATTTAAGAACATTAAAAAAAAATATTCATAACATGTCTCAACCAAGGTGATGGGACAAGAAACGAGCAGCGTATCAACATGTCCGGCTACAACTTGCCTTTTATGAGGTGATAAAATAACCGACCGATAGCAATATTTTCTCATCACCACTAGTGCAGATACATGTTAAGCTGTGACTAGGACAGCATAATGGTTTACAGCATAAGACATTGTGAACAATGGTTTTTGCTCACTATCACTTATTTAGACAAAGGTTAGCCATCATTCAGGTAACACGACGCATGCCTTGATAAATGATAAAAAAATGTATATGCGGGTGACAATTGTAAACTTATTATCACTTATGTAGTTATGGTAATTAAAAGTAAAGGTTAGGAATGTTTCCTCAAGTGACCCTATTCTCTAAGTGTTCTGGCAATGTTCAGTATGGTTTGATATGGTTTAGCTAGTGGGTTTGGTAGAATAGGTTTAATTAGATGGATGTATTTCCCTATGCAAATGCAGAGGGTTACTCACAAAAGACATAGGTAATTTAAATCCAAGAAGTTATTGCTATGCCTACATAAGGTTACTCATGAAGGCGGATAGCTCACTTTCTCCTAATGATTGGTTTATAACCTCACCATGGAGTTTGGTGGGACTCTAATGCACATGTAAGTGCCTGGTGTGTGATGGGCAAAATGATCAAACCTTTTTGCTTACTCCCGTATTACTATTTTTATAAAATTGATGACTATTTGAAAATAAGACAATCCTAACAATCATGTCAAACAAAAGATTAGTTGAAAAAACGAAAAAAGGTTCATAGTTAAATAATGACCAAAGATAGAAGGAACCAAAAACCTAGTAAGACACGGCTAGTTATTGGCCTAACTCTTTATACAGTCCTTAGTAGAGTTACTAAGTTGTCACAACATACCTTGGGGTGGATCCTCGTGGATCTATAGGTGTATACAACTTAAAATATTTTTCTTACTAGGAAAAGTCTTCTTGATCGAGACTTTTCCTTTACAACGGGATAAGAATGAGAAAGTATGAATTCTCAACTCATGATACAGTGAGAGGGACCATAAGATGAATCGCTCATCTTATTGGTCTTAGATGACCATCACAAATTGGCCAACACTTGGAATCACCATCAATCATTTTGGGCTAGGCATGATCGGATGCCTATTGAAACCTAAGTCTTGAGTTACAAAACTTGAAACATCGATCTTGTGGTTTGTGTGGTACAAAGATTTGCCATTTGAGTTTGGGAGTTGGGTACACATGATAAGACATGAACCACTTTGCGACGCCCAAAATCGGTACCTTACTAGTTATGTCTTATCTCAGTTTCAATTCTTTCAATCTTAACTCCTCACTATTTTGATATAACCCTCTTTTAATGCATGAATTTTATAGAAATACAAATCCAGGTTTTGATGAAAAGATTTAATCTCATATACACCTTGGATAGATAAGGAATATAGAAATTTTTAATAAAAATGACCTCTGGATTTTACTTTGAAAACGAAATATTCCATTTTGGGCACTGGAGAGATACTCACATGGAGCATCACCTTTAATTTTACTTGAAATGATTAGAAAATATGAATGCAAATAATCATCACAGAGAAATCATATTAGTAAGGCAACGAATGAAGTAACATAACATGAACCATTCAATGTAATGATAAAAAAAAGGATGGAATATTAGAATTTATCTCGCAATTAGCATTGATTATCTAGGAATAACCAAATCGATAATTTTTTAGATGCATCTGGGTTCCTTGATTGAATGAGGTTTTTTTTTTAAATAAAATTAGGCTTCACTCTTGACACGTTCATGAAAATTCGGGAAAAAGAAAATTTTAATTGTAGTTAAAAGATAAGGTTGGAGTATCCCCTCAGAAAGATAGGGTTAGAGTATTCCGAGGATGACGAATAATTTTGACAATGGAAGATTTTTAAATTTTAACAATTTTGAAAAAGTTAGGTTGGAGTATCCCCTTGAAAGGTTAGGGTTTGAGTTCCCTGAAAGTGACATATCTGACACTCTTTAAAGAAGTCAAGTTAGAAAACTTAAGTTGACAAAACTTTGTGATTTAGAAAATGAATGAGTATTTTGATGCTTTTTGATAAAAGAAATTATTGTGAATGAGGATGGTAAAGATGTAAAAAAAAAATTGTGCCTTGATGCGAGCCTATGGGAGGTCAAAGCATGTTCTCAAGGCTGATCAGGGTGATATGGTGACATTAAAATGTCTCGAGATAAAGCTCGAGAAAACAACTTAATTTTGACCATAACCAAAAATAGGGGGATAGCATCGTGCTATCCCACTTTCTGAGTTTATTCTAAATTGGTTTGAAGGTTTTAAAGGGTGAACAAGATACCGTTAGAAATGTAACTCGATGAGGGTCAACCTAAAAATATTCCCTATATCCAAAAAATCACTTTCGAGGGGAATAAATTTTCAAGTTTGGATTAATTACGCTGTTGGCAGAGCATACAGGGGACAGGATGTGTCAAAATTTGAAAAATCACCACGAACTCATTTGGTATCAAAAAATTACAAATGATATCTTTCTGAAAAGGAATTTCATGACTTTTTTAGGAAAAATGTTTGAAGGATTTAAAAAAATCATTTAGTGGGTCTAAAAGGCCCAACAAGAATACATGTTGCTAATTTTAGGGCTTCTTGATAGTTTAGATATGAAAAATCATAAATCTCTCATCCAGAATGATTTAGGGGAATAAGACATTGTTTTAAAGATAATTTGAACACCCTGATAGACAAATATCAAAAAATTCATGAAAAATCATTTGGGATTTTAAACTAATTTTTTAATTTGCAATAGTTGTGCTGCTAGCAGGGGACAAAGCAAAGCAAGGGATATTTTTTATTTTAGACAAAACTCAAAACTCATTTGCACAGCTCCAGAGTAGTTAGGGATGATGAAACAACCCATGATCATACCACTCAAGGTTTTGACTCAAAAACAAGGCACAAACATTTCGAGAAGAAGTGCAGGGCCATTTTCATTAAAAAATTAGAAGTTTTGAGCTCGTTTAATTAGGATTCCAAATTTGGAAAATTTAATTTTTATCGAGATTTTTTTGCTAACTTTAAGGAAAATACTAAGTTCATTTTAATCCTTATTGGTTAAGGTTAACATGCTTGGCTTAGGGAGGTTTTGAAAATTAGTTTTTGACAGCCATCAAACATGCACTTAGATAAGGAGAAGACAATGAACATACAAGGCGATGGCACATAACATGAATGGGGATGATAACTTTATCAATGGTCTTGACAAATAAAGTGTTATGCACACATCTCAAGAAGTGAAGCATGCCAAAAATGATAATGATTCATGACGAAATGCAAGTCAGCGTATAAACATGCTTAAAATAAGCTAGGCTAAGGATTTGTGTATGGATTGAATCACAACATGATGCATGGATATGGTATAAAATGCATAAACAAGAGTTGTCAAAAATAATGATGATAAAATAAGACACTTTGCACATTAAAAAGGGCATTAAGACATCCACATCCTAAGCTACCACAACCAAAAGCCACAATAACACATCAGAATCCTCAGAGGGTGATGGAAGCATGAAAGGCTCACTAAATGATAAAGATCCTGAAAAACAAAAAATGAAAGTGATTAAATAGGAAATTATACCAACAAAGCTTTAATTTTTGGTCAAGTGGTTGGTGCAACCGAGATGACCCGAATTCTCCTCTTTTCCTTGTTGTTAATTAGCAAGAAACAAGAGAAAAATAAAGGTTTCGGTTCTAGCATGGGTAAGGATGATTTTTCAGAGTGTATAGTGGCTAGGAGTGAGTGTTTGAGGCTATTTTTTTATGCTAAGTGAAGGGCTATAGGATTCTATTTTTTGATGTGTGAATGAGTTGGAAGACCTTAAACAAGCTGGAAAAAACCTTTTTTTCTGAGATATTAATGGCCTATTTATACCAGTAATTTGGAGGTAAATTGAAGGTGTTTTTGGTCATTTCTCAGGGGGACAAAGTTGTGACAGCTGATGGCTATAGGGTAGTGGTAGGAAGCAATTTGCTACCAATGTGATGAACATAGGGTGGCTGGTTTGATTGCTAAAATCAGATACTAGCAAGTAGGGTGGCTGATGGTGATCTTTGTCAACAAACAAGGGAGAAGTAGGGTGATCATATGACATTGGCCTTTTATGATCTAATTTAGACTTCAAAAAAATGTTTTGATTAATTCACAAGTCCAAATTCGTAATATGATATGGGTTTTGATCTTTTCTGATGCAAAAATGAGTTGAAATCAAGCTTTAGATCAATGGTGGACAAGTTAAAAATGCCTTGATTATGGAAAATGGCCTGTATGTATCGATACATTGAAGAATGTATTGATACATTTGGTCTAAAAAACCTAAAATGTATCGATACAATGAATATTGTGTTGATACAATGATCATTGTATCGATACTATAAAACATTGTATTGATACAATTAAACATTGTATCGATACATGAGAACCATGTATCGATACATTTAGGCAAAATTATAAAATTTCTCTTGTCTTTTGTGCCCGAACACCTAGAACTGCATCCGTTGATGCCACATCCTTGCATTTCTTTAATATGATCCATAGGCATTCTTGACCTCCTAAAAAATATGTGTCACCCAGCGATCGTCCCCTAGCTTGCTAAAATTAGCCCAGACAAAATAAGGTGTCTACATATACAAAAGAGAATATCATCAAAGATACTATGCTAAAATAAAATCAAGTTATTACGGTGCCTTAAAGAAAAATGATTAATGTTATTATAAGGGACAGAATTTTTGTTATCGTTGCCCTATGCATTTATTATGGTATAATAATGTATAGAGATGAGCAATATAATACAAAAAATGATCAATAAATTAGCCCAAACAATTAAAAAAAGAATTAATATAAAGATAGATAAAGGTTGCCCTAAGTAAATTTATTAGGCATTATGACACCTATCGAGGCAAATGAAAAGGCTTTGTTGCTAGTGATGATGTTCGAACATCATCATCTAACTACATGTCTACACCATGTAGTTAAGGTTGCACATATGACTTGTAAGGAAAAAGAAGTAATTGCTTTACTAGTGATGATGTTCATTCATCAATCACTTGATTTCTATATTAAAGCAATGATGACACCTTTTAAGGTGCAACAAAGGTCTTACCGTAAACAATGATGTTTAATTATTATCTCATGATTCACATGTTCAGAACATGAAATAAAAAGAAATGTGTAAAAAGGTTCCCTCTTGTGTACCTAAGTCGGTACCCTCTAGAATTGGGTATGGCTCTAACTAGGTAAGTCACCTATAGTTCATACATTAGGTTCGAAGTGATCATCTAAACAAGTTCTCGAATTGCTCCCTAGTTCAAAAAAAAATTATGAAGTACTTGATCCTTACCTATTACAGGTTTATGTCAAAAGGGTTTAACTCAAATGGGAGTATCTTTAATGCCCATAACAAGGCTAACACCTTGGGTAAGGTAAAAATTTACACCAAATAGGCTTTTCACTAGCCCAGACAAAGGCTAACATCTCAAAAAGGAGAGCTACTTTGCCCTCACCTAAAATATTGTGTACCTATGCCCCCTCCATATACCTGGAGAATAATCTAATGCATATGAATGTTCACAGTGCGCATGAGGGACCAACTTACCTTTTATGACTTGACACTTTTGAAAATAATAGAAGCCCTTATCCTAAATTCCCTAAAAAAATAATGCTGCAAAGTAAAAAAGGGATAGTGAAAAATATGAATAATATATATCAGAGTTTCTGTATAAATCAAAAATATATTTTTTTTGAAAATACCAAGAATTATAATTAAATATTGATTGAAATCAAATTAATCAAAAATTTAGTTAACACATAATTATTTTAGCCTGACTCTTTAACATATCCCCAAAGAAGTCACAAGCTGTGGCAACAGGGCCCGGATGCAAATCTTGACCAGCTCGACTTAAAATAGCAGATGTACCCCTCATTCTTATATATATATATATCATTGTTTTTCTTTTATTTAACGGGCCATGTATCATTATTAATTTTCTTATTTTTGTGTTTGAAGACTAAGTTGTCGAGATGAATTACTTATTCGACTAAACTCTAAATAGTCATTATGAAATGACCATTTATCTAAAGTCACCAATAATCTAATTTTAGCCAGGTGAGATTGATCACTTGCTAGAGTTTATATTTTTAAAGGTTACGTAACCCTTAAAACAAACTCCAAGGTCTGCGCTTATACTAGAGATTGCAGGAAAGGGTCTAGGAGTCAATGACAATCACAAGTAAGGATTGACCTTTTTATGATGCTCAGTAATCTGTACCATATTTATCACATATTAACATAAATTGGATTTTTATTCAATTTCAACATTAGATGTTTAATTATAATTATCGTACATCAAAAATATAAATTTTATGAAACAAATTTATTATTCTCAATGAGAAAATCAGGTTTTTAATATTTTTAAAAATCAAAATTTGTTCAATGGGAACACAAGAACATGAATGCTTTTATCATTCTCTTTTGTACCGCATTGCATAGCCGATGGAATATGAAAGGTTTTAAAAATTAAAATATCTTTTGCACCCCACTGGAGAACCCATGGAATACAGAAGGTTTTATTTCTTTGAAATTCATGTAAAATTTCAATTTTCATATTTTTGAAAGGATATCTCATTATTAAAATAGTTTGTAGAACCCCTCTCATATGTTGGGAGAAACTCTACATACTATTTTAACATTAGAGACATTGCCTTAATTTACAAAAATTTCACTTTGTTTATAAATACTAAAACTCATTCTAAGGCTTGCTTTAGATGAAAAGTACAAAACTTGACTCTAAGAATCCTAACTGGTTGAAATGACCAACATGTCCCCCTAAAGTACATCTTCGATATAAAAGTATCTCGGTGACCCTAAATGGCTTAATCCTAAAATAAATTAATGAAATATCCCTAAGGTGTACCTTCAACATATATGTATCCAAGTACCTTAAAAGACTCAATAACTTCATAGAAAATCAACTTATACCCACTGCACACCTCTGACATAAAGTATCTCGATGATCACATAATAATTGGTTTTAATGTAAATTACTAAAATATCTCTAAGGTCTACCTTCGACAGCTATATATCTTGATAAGCGTAAAAGACTCGATATCTCTATGAAAAGATGAATCTATCCCTATTATACACCTTTGACATTGACGTATCCAGTTATTAAAAAGGACTCGGTTCTAAGGAAAATCACCAAATACCCTAGGGTGCACCTTTAATGTATACATATCCTAGTAACTTAAAGGGCTAGATGACACCATGAACTAATGAAACTACTCTTACTATACACCTTTGACATATAAGTATCTCAGTGATCACATAAGACTCAATTCTAAGAAAATTACTAAAGTACCGTTAAGGTATACATTCACCCTACAAGTAAAGGACTCAAAAATGTTATGAAATAATATCTATACCTCCCACGGGCAACTTAACATCAAAACATACCTAAAATGCAAAAATTACTGTAGGTCCCTAAGCTTTTCAAAATTATATTTTGTATTGTAATGAAAAATCAGAAGAATAAGAAAAGTTTTAATGACTTCTACATCCCTAGAAGACCATAGGAATGTTAGAAATATTTTTAAAAATGTTAAAAATATCACATTAACTCTAAAATGCAAAGTTTTCTAAATGGTCCCTAAAATTTTCTAGCTTTGCAATTTAGTCCCTACATAAAATTTAAATCATAATTAAACAAAAATGCATTACAAAATTTATGGAAATTATACCAAAATCATATAATAAATTCGGCCAAATACCTATGGCCTTAGAACAAAAATTTTATAATTTTGCAAATAAGCACCTAAGCTTTCTAAAATTACAAAATAGCCACAAAATGATGGAAAATGCATAAAACATATTTATACACATCAAAATAAACATGAAAACACTTTGATCAGTATACATAAGCAATCAGCCAAGCATGGAAGGCCTTGAAACAAAATTTTTCATTTGTGCAATTTAGTCCTTACATAATAAAAAATCATAAATTAACACAAAACATATCATGAAAAATCACAAAAACCAAATCAAAAATCATGAAAATGGTTTTGCCAAACACCTAGGGCCAAAAACCAATTTTTCCATATTTTGCAATTTAGTCTTTGAACTTCTTAACATTACAAAATGGCCCTAAAATGGTATACTGCATAAAACGCATCCAAATATGTTAAACAAAGCATAAGAACACTTCTAAAGTTGCCTATAAGAAATCCTCCAAGCTTGGATGCCTAGAGGAAAAGTTTTGCAATTTTTGCAATTTAGTCCCTAAAATTTCCATATTTACAAAATAAACTAAATAAATAAAAACATCACAAAATCATCATAATTAGATTCAGGTAAGCTTAGAATCAACCCTCCAAAGCCTTTAAAATTTTAAGAAATTATTTTTAGGTCCTTAAAGTTTCAAACTTTACAAAATAGTCCAAAATTTCATGAAATCAAGCATATATTTTAGCCAAAAATAATGCTTTTCATCACATATTTGCATAAATATCAACATATAGACATGTCATAATTTTTACCAAGCATAAATAAGCATAAAATGTAAAAAAAAAAATGAATAGATCAATGTAAAACATGAAAAAAATTAAGAAAAATTACATAAACATGTATTCATAAAAATAACGATATGCACATCAGCAAACATAAATAATCTCAAAGAAAATCAAACTATTTCTAATAAAAATTGAATAAAACAACCAAAATCAAAAACTTTAATCATAGCCGTCATACTAGGCCTTTCAACATGAATCAAGTTTCATGAGCACAAGTCGCCATGTGGCTCATTAGAAGAAGGAATCAAACAAGAAATGAACATTATAAGAATTTTAGCTTAGAAAAACTTGAAAATCTCGGTATTTTAGTGCTTTTTCTTTGGTAATTTGTCCTAAAGCCTAAAGTCTTGAAATAAAGAACGCCATCCCTTCTTTATATGGAATGAAGGATGGCCAAAACATAGAGAAAAGGCCATTGGCCGTAGCTTCCCTAAAGATTTCTAGGGATTTCACTTTTTTCATTTTTATTTAATATTTATTTAATATTATTACTTTAATTTGATTTTTTAATTGATTTGATTCAAATTAATTATGTTTATCTTTTACTGAATTACGTCATCCAGGACATTATCAAAATTTAGAGAATTCTGGAAGATAGTTATATAATCCGTAAAATTATACCATAAAAATTAATTAAAAGGACTAAATTATAGAAATTAAATTAAAAGGACTAAATTATAGAAATTAAAAATTATGTATTTCAACTAAAATCTCATCTGATCAATTTAATTTATTCTAATAACAAAATCAATTTTAATGTTTAGAAAAAACCTCAAATTTCCAAACTCATAAAATTTTATGATAAAAACTCTTATTGGGGAAATTGTTACACGAAAAAAATGCAAAACTCATATAGTAAATTGAATTTTCACAAACTGATTTAATATGAATTTAATGAGAATATTTGAAGAATTTTAAAAATTATAACTCAAAAAAAATCTTTCCAAAAAAAATACGAAGTAGAAAACTTTGTATCTTAAAAATAAAAAAATTCTAAAAAAATGCAAAACTCATGAAATAAACTAAATTTTGAAAAGCTAATTTAATGTAAATTAAATAATGATATTTAAATAATTTTAAAAATTATAAACTATCAAAAATCTTCCTAAAAAAATTTACGGAGTAGAAAACTATGTATCTTAGAAACAAAAAAACTTTAAATATAAAACAAAACACATAAAATAAATTGAGTTTTGAAAAACTGATTTAATGATGGTTAAATGGAAATATTTAAAGAATTTTGAAGTTCAAAACTTGAGAAATTCCATAAAAAATTTTACAGATAAAGGAAAGCTCGTATTTTAAAATTGTAAAAATTAAAAAAAAAAAACATTGAAACTTATATAAAAGGAATTAAATATTAAAAATATTAATTTATAATATGGTGAAGATGAAAATTCCAAATACAAAATAAGTTTTGAATAAAAAATTTGTAAGCAAACGATGAGAAATTAAAAAATAAGTGGCAAAATTGCTAACTTGGTACCTCATGGTAAAAAATGCTAATATGAATTTTCTTTGAATGTTTATGATTTTTTTGGAGAGCATATTGGTATAAATACTACACTGGTATTGGTAAATATATACGATGGTCAGCTTCCCAAATTTAACAAAAAAATTCTCGAAAAATTCTTAAAATTGGGAAATTTGACCATGATAACATCTGCAAAAATAAATTTTAAAATGTCAAAAGTATAATGTTAAAAGCTAAATTTTTTTCCTTGATTCATATTTTTATCCGAGATTTACTTTTTTTGACCTTTGAAATGACCCCAATTTTGTCATACGAACCTAAGGTCATTTAAGCACAACTAAGTAGATCTTGAAAATGTTCATTTTACCTGAAAGAAGCCTGCCCTTATCGAGTAGCCACTAGGTGCTTGCTTTCGAATATTTTGGACTATCAGGAAATGAGGCCCAGACAAAATTAGGTGTTTACAATTGAAGGTTCTCCTATCTCAATCTGGACTATCTGTGTTTTGGGTTTTCAACCTAGAGGTTCATTCTTTTCACTTTTCTTAATTGCTTCATCATGCTTTGAAGAAGAGCTCAGACTTTTCCAAAAGAAAGTTTTCCTAATAAATCGACCTGTCAAGTCAAATAATCATATTTAATCAAAATAGATTTTTCAAGGTACGTAAGGTAGGCCAAGCTTTGGGGTTCAAAAGGAAAGGATGAAAGGCCCAAATAAAGTGTTTGTGGAAAATTGGATCAAGGATCATTTCATTTCATGAGGAGTTCATCCGTTTTATTTTTTTGGAGTAACATATTTCCTTGTTTCCTTATCTTTTCTTCCCTTTTTATTTTTTTCCTTTTCTCTGTATTTTTTCTTTTTATTTATGTTTTTTTTGTCTTTTTTATCTTTCTTTCAGTTTTTTCTTTTGTTTCTCTTCTTTTTTTTTGCTTTTCTTAGAAAGAACTGTAAATTTTGGGAAACTCATGTTATTTTGAATTTACTCCAAAATGTCGAGATTTTTTTTTTGAAATTTTAATGGGAGATCTACCCTTCACATTTTTTTGTTTTTTTCAGGTCCTCTGACATAGAAGGTGATCCTTGATTAGCGGTTATAAAAAGAAATAATTTTTAGGATTAAAAAAGGGTAAAAAGTGGATCTATATCTTTAACAAGATGATAAAAGTAGGCCATTTATAACTCCAAACACAACTATATAACCTAAAATGTCATTTCTCAAGAAAAAAATTCTCTAAGAACATCTTGAATATCTTAATACATGAGAACATATAGGAATTTTCTTCTTTTTTTTTTCCTTTTTTCTTTCTGTGAAAATCCATGATGAATTCCCTTTTTCTCTCCATCCTTTCAAGCTTGTTCCACTTTTTAGTTTGTTACCAATAGAAAATTAAGTAATATTATGTCTACATAGAAGATTCTATGGTTGATTCCTCATAAGCTACAATAATGGTATTGGGCTATATTTAAAATGATCAAAAAGAATCAAGGCTTAAAAGATTTTTTAGGGACGTGATGGGTAATTTTGTTCGATTATCATGCCCCAAAATATAAGTAATGGGCAACTCCTAAGGATAACAATGAAATCCATGTTTTGGCTACTGAAAAAGAAATGAGATTTTTGGCACAATCTTGGCACGCATCTAATTGCCATAATAAGGTTCCCAGAAGAACATTTAATTTGTTTTATTTTCAAAGAACTTATAAATTTTTTTAGGCTTCATTATATCATTCTTTACTTAGGGAATCATGGTTTGGGAACTTTAAAGTTACTTGCCTAAAGTATTAGGCCTTTTAAATGATTATGATTTTGTTTACCATAGAAATGAATGCAAGGATACATGTTCATTTTCAACATTAATCAGTAGTATTCTCAAGACTTTTCATCATATTGTCTTTGCTTTTTAAGATACATTATATATGATCAAAAATTTAATATACAAAACATGCATTTTTCATAAAATGATCTCAATTTAGAGATAAGGGCTTCTCAAAATAAGCGTAACACTAATTACCATGTGGCATGCTTTCTTTTCTTACGAACCAAGCTATTCTTAAAGCTTATCTCTTGCTTGTATGCCTTTCAATGAGACCTAGCTTTCCCCTTTTTTTAAGCTCAACTTCCTAAACTTGATGTGGTCTTAGACTTTGTACTTAAGAACGAGACAATCCTTTTTTAAGTGGCCTGAATTATTGGAATGATATAACAAAACTGGTTGATATCATGCTAATCCGGATATGAGGGTCAGAGGCTCGATTTGGAGATGCTAAGAGGTGTTTCTTGATGAGCTTAGGTAATAGCTTAGTACAAGACTTTGAGATTTGCTCAACCCGATTTTGATTTCACTTCTTACATCTATTTTGGTAGTTTTTTTTAGCACTTGGCTTATAGGCAGATGTGAAAGCCAGTGTAACTATAAGCGTTGGTCAATAAAGACCTTAGAATACATTGGATGCACTATTCATGAGAGGATAACATGGATCATATGGTTGATACTGATATTGACCAAAATCCATAATTAGTTGGCTTATCTAAAAGGCAGCTTGGATTTTTTTCGTTTTCAATTATTATTTTCTCCATCATAAGCACATTGCTAACTCGTATCTTTCCCTTTTATGATGGATTCTTAATCACTTCCCTGGATACCACTATATCAAATTCATTGTGGCACCTCCTACATGTTTGTCATAGAATGGATTTGGTAGTGTATTCAAAAATAGGAATGCCATCTCTTTTTCCAACAAAGGTAGTTGTATTAGGGCCACTAGGTTTCTTTATCTCTAGGCATACTGTGTGAATAACTCTATTGATTTCTTCTCCATATTCTAAAGAGACCATTGGTTTAGTGCTCAATTTGATATATGCTTGTACTATTGAAAAATAGCATTAGCCAAGTCTATCTAAAACTATACTGACTCTGATTCAAGTTATTATACCATCTCGCTATTGATCTTGACAAGCTTCCTTAAAAACATTGAATGAAAAGCTTCTCATTATGTGCATACCCAGTTATTTTTCTAATAAACATTTTGATATGAGCTTATGGACGTAGTGTTATTGAACTTTTAAAAGTTGGACATCTTGAACTTAGAATAAAGGATTACATCTAGTACTAGCTTAACTCCTCTACATTTACACTACTGAAGTCCCTAACGTTTTTATTACTTTGAGCCTTTTTTTCAAAGAGCTAGTATTTTCACTTATCACTCTTGTGTTTGACTTATTTTCAGGCCTTAGACCTAAGACTTTCTTGCTGTAAGAGCCTATCAATGTCTATAACCATTGGATCATCCAAAATAGGATCTGGACTTGCACCCAGTACCCTTTGATGAGTTTTAAGATCAGCATGAATATGTATATGGGATTAGATCTAATGGGTTGAGTACCTTGAGGTGGTTGCCTCTCTAGCCCCAATACGCTAGCAGTAGTATTAGGATGATTTCCTTAATTTCTTGAATTTACATTTTCAAAATCTTTCCCTTTAGTGGTCATTATTTCTATCAACTTAAAGATTTATGCTTGCATCTCTTCTTGTTGTTTCATCAATATTTCCTATGTTTCATGATAGGTTCCCTTTATCTTCTTTATGCATGCTAAATATTGGTCTC